>PITA01035738.1:0-10209 GCA_004023965.1 Spilogale gracilis | reverse complement strand
TTTTTTTTTTTTTCCTTTAAATTTTTTTTTTATTGTTACTTAAATTTTTTCCCCAGTGTTCCAAGATTCATTCCCCATTCCCCACACCCAGTGCTCCATGCAATAGGTGCCCCCAGTACCCACCACCAGGCTCTCCCATCCCTCCACCCCCATCCCTCCAAGTCCCTTAGTTTGTTTCTATGTCCAAAGTCTCTGTTAACATTTCCTTTTGAATAGCTTAGCTGTATTCTGTCACATACCTAACATTTCCTTTTGAATAGCCTTAGGTATGTGACAGAATACAGCTAATCAGTTCCTTTACCATAATTTTTATGTTTTTTTCTTTTTTTAAAAAGTATTCATGTTTTTGTAGCAGTATAATAATCTAAATTTAAGCCTTTTCCAAGGAGTTCAACTAAAGACTATAGTTTAAGAGTTATTTTAAAAATTTCCCCTTTGCAATGTTCTCAAGACCTTAGACAGGGGTGCCTGGGTGGCTCAGTTGGTTAAGCGACTGCCTTCGGCTCAGGTCATGATCCTGGAGACCCGGAATTGAGTCCCACATCGGGCTACCCACTTGGTGGGAGGCCTGCTTCTCCCTCTCTCACTCCCCCTGCTTGTGTTCCCTCTCTGGCTATGTTTCTCTCTGTCAAATAAATAAAAAAATCTTTAAAAAAAATAAAAAAAAATAAAAGACCTTAGACAACTTAGACTTTCAAAGCTGTTCTTTTTTTTTTTTTTTTTTTAAAGATTTTATTTATTTATTTGACACAGAGATAGAGAGTATAAGTAGGCAGAGCAGCAGGCAGAGGGAGAGAGAAGCAGGCTTCCGGCTGAGCAGGGAGCCCAATTCGGGGCTTGATTCTAGGACCCTGGGATCACGACCTGAGCTGAAGGCAGATGCTTAATGACTGAGCCACCAAGGTGCCCCCTCACCTTTTCAAAGATTTTATTTATTTAAAAGCTGTTCTCTCCTCATTCTTAGAACAGTGTTGTTATTCCCTGAGCTGACACATTCATAAGGTTGATGTTTTCCCTTCCATTCTGCCTGACTCTTGTTCTGGTCACCTGATTCTTTAGATTTGAACTCGTATCTCCTTCTACTAGTGGATAAGGATTGACTAATTCTTAACTTGTATTACTATTATTCTGCCCAGAATTTGATAATACTTGTCGCATAGTCATTGTTCTCCATGGTTTCATCATTATCGTGAGAATTCATTCCCCTCCTTCAGGAATTGTATTTGGGGGAATATAAAGCCTCCTCTGAAACTCTCCTTTCAGTTATACTCTTTTGGGTTATTTTTCAGATCCAAATTGTTTTGTATGAATGTTAAAAGGTAAATATTACACTGGTTGTAGAAAAATTAATTGAACCAATTATGTGAATTGTTTATGTTTACTTTATATGTTATGTGATGTAGGTACAGCTCATGTCTCCTCAAGTCTTGGAATGTATAAGCAGTGAATCAGGTTTCAGCGAGTTTAATGATTTTGCTGTTTCTGGTGGCAAAACAAAATCTATGTTCCATTTCTGAGAGAATGTACGGCTTTTTTATATCCCCTGTACCCTGTATCTCCTCTTTCCTTCCACAAAGCAATGTGGTTTCAGTATCTGGTGTTACTGAGACAATAATAGCCTTGATAAGCCAGAACTTAAGTTTTCCAATATGTTTTCTCATTAATTCTCCTACTTAATATTCACAACACTTGATGGATTATCAGCATAGTGTTAGTCTTCCTATTTTCAGATGAGGAAACCAAGACTTCAAAAGATGAAATAATTTATCAATGGTTAACAAATAAGTGAGGAAAATACATGCATTAGAGTTTCTATCTTTGATGCCTGGTCTGCAACCTGTTTTTCTGTAATCAACAGATTCAATCAAATGGCAAAACAGCAAATACAAGCAAATTTTAAGAAGATACCTAAAACAGTAACACCTCAATATAAATGCAAAGGCAAACAATAACAATTACAACAACAAAGTTAAGACTCTTAAAGCTCTTTCAGTAAATTGCCTGATTATACTTGATAATGTCTTGCAAAAAAATAAATCTTAATTTTACCCTTGTACTTAAGTGCCTTTCTCACTAAGTCTCACAAATAACATATTCTGTTCATACAAATATAGTTAAAAACACTTCTTGTGATTTTTCTCCCTCCTTTCTCATGTTTTGTTTCTTTTTTTTTTTTTATGATTATGGCAATACTGACAGCTGTGTTCATTGCGATCTATGGCTGGCTATACCTTTAAGTACCTAGCTTGGAAATCATTTTGTCCCTTTAGATTTGAAAAATTATACCCCTGTCTCCCAATTCAAGATACTCTGAGACAGAGCCATGCTGTCTGCGAGAATATTAGTTCTGAGAATAGGATTGCTGTTTGCACCGTACACTCTGCTCTCTTGCCAGCAATAATCAAAGCGAGCTTGTATTTCTTTTAATGACAAAACCTCCCGCTGTGTTAATTTGGTTCTCTGTGACACTACATCTTGTCAGAGGAGTGAGAGAAATGGGAAAACATACATTAATATCACTGTCAGCCAAATGGTACATTTTTTTCTGTGTAATCCATATCTGGAACGTGAGGGTCTTTGCCTCTCTCCTCTTGGAGGATTTCTGGGTTCTGAGAAAGCCGTGGACTCATGTTCCATTGTGTCCAAGGAGAGAACTTTTCCCGTATGACTGCTCACTCTGGCCCTAGATAAATTGTTTCTCTGCGGTGAGAAATCAGTCTGCCAAGGAGCGCCATCACACCCCAGGCCCTAAATCTGTATTCCATAGATGGAAGAGAAGGTTTCTCATCAGATGGACCTGACACTGACCAGCTCTACCACTGTGGAACACTCACTCCAAACTCAGGAGCCTCACTCAAAAAATAATGACATTGATTCTTAATTCAGTAGTGTCACAGGACTCCTCCTCTGCTCTGCTGAGACTGGTGGCTGGTTTGTGCAACAAAATAACAGCTTAGCTCAGAGGTGGTCTTGAAATGCAGCTCTAGGTATTTCAAAATGTGGTTAAGATGGGACCTGAGGAAGGTAGTGTCATCCCAGGATAGCTTGGGAAATGTGTGTTTGCTATCAGATATTTCAAAACTGCAGACTCTTTCAGCCCAACCTGTAAACCTTGTAAGTTCCAATGATGATAATTCTTCCAGCACAGCCCCATGTGCTGCCAATTGATTTTAAGATACTATACCATTCCCTAAGGTTTTGTAGGCACATTCTTCTGCCTTTTATTCTGAGGCAATTTCTACATCATCCAAGCTTGTATTTTAGTATTGGGCTTTTTTCGCAGATGGCAGTGTTTAAACTGATGGTGGTTGGTTTGAGAAATCATTCATTCCTTTGAATGAGCAACTGCCTCCCAAATAGCTTGCTAAAGAGGAACTAGCACTTTCCTTTCCTCTTTCCTTTCTCATCAAGAGTGCTCTAGGTTCACAGCAACCACTGGAGCCTGTCAGCATGCCCATCATGACTGCAAACCACCCCAGCTGAGGGGTGCACTTGTGGGAAGTTCTCAGGGCCTGGGTGTTTGGTTTGCCTCTTCCTGTTTGCCTTGCAGCTTTAAATAATGTGGTTGCTTCACAACCACTTGTTTTTTGAGTAGGGAGCAGGGCATATTTTTCTAGCAGATAAAATGACTTCCCACCATTCACTCTTTGTTATTTCCCCTTTCTGAAGGGCAGTCTGATGAATGCAGGACAGTGTGTAATACATGCTTTCCTGTTTTCTGCTCCTTCTCCATTGGGCTTGTCAGTCAGTCTTGGGCTTGGTTCTGAGGAGGATGTGGCATTCATGAGAAGGTCGAAGAGAATGTGTGTGTGTTATCCTTCTCAGCACACATTCCAGTTCTGTACTGGAATCAGGTGCCAGTGGCACTTAATAATACCCATGATGCTGTATATCCAAGTTATGCGGTGGTAAGCCAGACACAAATAATGGCGGGGAATATAGAAATTCACTATTACATCACAACTTCATGAGATATCCTATCATACACCTCTGTAGTAATTCACTGATGAATTGTGATATGGTGTGGTCGGTGAGATGCTAACCATGTGATTAAATTGACTTTGGGAGAAAATAGAGAAAATGATGTGTTTAGGTTCTAGGCTGTTTTAGACAAGTGATCTTTGACTCTTCATAGTTCCTGATCCCTCATCCTAATGAAAAAGCTTTCTTTATATCATGCTCCCATAGTCTTTGTTGAAGGCTCAGCATCCACCCAGCTTCCTGTCTCAGTTTTAGCTTTATCCCTCTACCAGCAAGTCTGGACTCCCTTTCTGCCTCCAGAGATCTGCTGTTATCTGGTGTTGCACAGGAGGAGATTGATGTTGACCATCTGTTCCATGGCCAGTGGCTTTGAGTGAAATAGTTGTTTGACTAACAACCACAGACATGAATTTTTCTTCAGTGCTGTATTCATGATGATAATTTTCCTCTTAAAAATTTTATCAAAAAAGATTTCTCTTTAGCTTTAATTTATGAATCCTAAATGAACTAGGAATAAGGTATGAACAGGTAATGAATTCAGGCCATGGGTATTACTGTTATGTGATATATGGTTTCATTCAGAGCTACCCTGAGAAAGAAAACTTTGTTTACATGGTGGGAGCTTAGAAGGTCCTGTAACTCAATATGTCAAACAAAATCCTACCTAGTTTTCCCTCATAGCTTTTATTTAATTTATTCTGAAACCCTTTTTTCCTTCATAATAAATCATTTACTGTTGAATATGTAAATATTTTATTAAAATTAGCATCTATTTCTAGACACAAGGGGGAATAAAGCTTGATGCATATTGGATAGTAACTAGGAGAAAGGTAGTGACTGTAAAGATGGAGTAGTGTATCGGATATATAGATTTTGTTTAGTACATATACTTGCAAGGATCTGTCCCACTGACATATCTTAACAAGGACAGTCAAATCAAGAACTGACTTAATGAGGTATATAGTCAATAGCTAGCTCATGATCCTCCAACTGGGGCCTTAGACTGCAAAGGCTGATTTGACTGTCCTTGTGAAAACTAATCTCCAAACCCTTTCAGACACAATAACTGCTTCTCCTTTACCATTTCTTGTACAGAGCAGCCATATTAACCAAGTAGGATCATCTCCTCTTATTTCCTAATAGTCACTTTGGCTGGGAAAAAAAAAAAATATTTTGGGTTCCTGGATCAGCCAGAGTAGATCCTAGGCGTTGAGAACTGGAAGTCCACAATTCTGAGGAGGAGTCACTTTGTAGAGCCTCAGATGGTGTTAGGAGAAAGGAAAAGTTCTACAGGAAAAGAGTAAGAGGTAAAGGTAACATGGGTCAGCTGATAGCAGCTCTTATATTAAATGTTTGATAGCTTCCAGAATTTTCTCACTTTCTGCTATAAGAGCCCAAACTGTGCACTGAGGAGAATACCATTTCCCATAGGGAATTTCACAAAAGCTACAGGAGGTGGTAAGAAGAAGCTACATAAGAGTTTATCTACAACTAGAAGGGATGTGAACTTCAGCAAAGACCATACTTACTGTGACTTTATTCTTCCTTCTAATGTGACAACTGTAGGCCTTCACATATGGGATGAGGTAGAAATGGGATGATATCCCAGAGGAACCCATACTAGACAATAAAAAGATAACAACATTTAGTTAACAACCCAAACAGTCTTTTAGGCATAGTATGTATTCTCATGTGGGACTGTGTGTGGGGAGAGCTGATGAAAAGATTTAAGATACCTCCCTGACTTACAGCCTCACTTAAAACTGGGGATTTGAAACCTATATATAGGAAGTAGCTTGTGGCATAGTAACAAGCAAAGTATTAAAAAGTAAGATGATTAACAAAATAAAAGCAACAAAGGAGTGTGAGAAGGCAAACATCATTTTGGGTATTTATTTAGGCACTACCCAAAAGCGAGGGGAGTGAGAGAGGGAAAAACAGGCTTCCTACCCAGCAGGCAGCCCAACGTGGGGCTCGATCCTGGGTCTCCAGGATCATGACCTGAGCCGAAGGCAGTCGCCCAACCAACTGAGCCACCCAGGCGCCCCTAGTTGTCAAAGTTTCTACAGGATCTCCAGCAAGTCTCATCTTTCCCATGAAATCTGAGCATATCATTTCAACAACAGAGTCTCCTTTGCTGAAGGCCTTTATCATTTACCATTTTCCCTGTTCTGATCCCCAGTTCCCAAGGGTACGCATTCAGCCTCAGAGTGGAGGAATGTGGAGCTATGTCTCAGGCAAGAGAGGGGCTGAAAAACTTAGGAACCATCACTGAAGCCATGGGATATGATATCTCTGTGAAGTCACAGCCAGAAGAAAACATAATCATTTCTTTCAAAGCGTTGGTGAGTTGACATGAAGAAAAAGAAGTAGGTTTCTCCTTTACTTTCCCAGAGCTCTAGGAACTAGGCTAATACGTAGATAGTATTGGGAAAAGATTTCGGTTTGACAGAAGAAAAAAAAATAAAATTAATAGTTGAAGATCCCAAAATAGAACACAGAATAGCAGCTTCCTCTTCATCTGCGATACTCAAGAGAAGTACAGTTATCATCCATCAAGAATGCTTTGTACAGGGAATTCTAG
This sequence comes from Spilogale gracilis, assembly GCA_004023965.1. NCBI lineage: Eukaryota > Metazoa > Chordata > Mammalia > Carnivora > Mephitidae > Spilogale > Spilogale gracilis. The sequence continues at coordinate 3,644 of PITA01035738.1, read as the reverse complement.
CACAGGTCTCCAGGATGAACTAGATTAGATTGTTTTAATGATTTTTTCTAAATTTAAGATTGTATTATGCTAAACCTAAAGCATAAATTATGTATATTTTACAAAAGTATCCATGTGTATGCTAAAAATCAAAATACCGATAAAAAAGAAAATAGTTACTTCTATGAATTAGTCAGACTTAAATTCACTTTTATACTAATCTTTCAATAATTTTATTTATCCATAAATCTTCTCAAGAATTCATATTCTACATATTATTTTCCTGTCTGTAATTCCACCTCATCAGTATGTCTTGAGGATCTTCCTATTTTAAAAGATAATAGATCTAAGTCATTTTAATAGTTAAATGTTGAATTGTTACACATTAAGGTCATCCTCAATTTTTTTCACTGTTAATAACGGTACAATGAATATTCCTATATATATATCTTCTTAAATTTGTCTAAATTTCTTTAGAATATGTTTTTATAAATCTAATAGACCAACTTTATGTACATTCTTCATATTTTTAAGGCAATACTACCCTCCAGAAAAGTGGATCCAATTCCATCTCTCAGTAGCTGTATATGAGAAAGCCTGTTTACCCAAATCCTTGGCAAAGCTGGACACTAATTTCTTTGATCTTTACCAATTTGACAGGTAAAAAATTATACCTTGTTTTAGTATTTTTATTATTAATGAAATTAAACATTTTTTGTGCATTTACAAGTCATTTATAATTACCCTTCTGTGAATTGTCTATTTATATCATTTGCTCATTTTTCTCCTGGAGAATTCTTACTGATTTATGAAAACTGTTTGTATCTTAATGATATTAACCACTTTTATTTATGTTGCTAATATTATTTTCCATTTAAATATTTGCCTTTTACTTATACATTGTCTTTTTTCACTTAGAGAAATTTTACATTTAAAAATTTTTAATTCTAATGTAGTTAACAATACAGTGTTATGTTTCAGGTATATAATATAGTGATTCAGTAATTCTATGCATTACTTGGTGCTTATTGTGAGAAGTGTGCTATTAATACCCATCAACTATTTCACCTACCACCCCACTTGCTTCCCCTCTGGTTACCATCAGTTTATTCTCTATAGTTAAGTGTCTGTTTCTTAGTTTGTCTCTTTTTTTGAGATGCTTTATGTTTTTATCTGTCTTAATTTCTCAGTATATTCTTTTATAATTTCTCATTTTTACATCATGATTGGGAAGTTCTTTTCATCTCAAGTGTGAATATCAGCTTTTTAAAGCAAGATCTGTATAATATTAATATATTCTTTATATGCCTTAAAGTACCCCATGTACTTATAAACTTATGTTTATTGATTGAGAAGTCCCTGGTAAAATACACATATGGTCTAAATAGATAAACAGGCCCTTTTTTTTTTTTTTCTTTTTCTGATAAAAGCCCTTTTTATTATATATAGTTCCTTTACATTTACCTTCTAAGATATAGCTTAAGGTAGGTTTTGAAGTAAATCTCCTAAGAAATTTGCATTGTTGGGAGAAATGTCCTGGTACAGAGTAGTTTTATTATTATAAGATGGATTTAGTTAATCTCTGTGTGTGTGCGTGTGCACACACACATACCTATATAACTACATACATACAATATACACAACTTACATATAATTACCTTCTCATTGGTACCGTCAAGATCCTTGGATTTCTAAAAACCTTGTCAGTTCATCTGTGGTGATCATCTTCATGGATTCCCCTAGAGTATGGAGGCTTTATAAGTATAAGTGGAGAGTGATTTGCATTCATTAACATATCTTTGAAATTATAATTGTCAATAACAAAGTAACTTATTAAGTGTCATTTCCCTGTAAATCACTATGTAGGATGTCATGGAACTAAAAAGGAAGAAATACCTGTCTGGAAACAGAGGTGGACTATACTGAAGAAAGAAGTGGCTAGAGATCGTGAAGGTGCAGTGGCCGGAATAGGGAGGTGATGCGACCTGAAGCACACTGGTGGCCAGACCAGTGGGAAGGGGGGCAATCTGCATGAGCTCTGCTGCAGAAAGAGCACTGTCAGGACCATTAAGAAGTCAATTTCAAGGCAGAGGGAATCAGGCCTATATGTTAGAGAAAAGAAAATCATGCCATGGATAGATAATGAGTCATAAAAGAAGGGTATAGAGAAAAAAATGGGTTTTATTTTTGATATACTCAATAGACTCAGAGCAATGCACATTTGAGTAGAAAATGATATTTTTTTTGCCTCACTATAAGCCTGGTTTTAGCATTTAACATCGCACCAGGAGGAAAAGTTCTCTATGGTCACTGCAAATTTATACAATGTTTTAAAAAATCTTTGCAGAAGTATTACCTATAGAAGTCAAATTAGACATTTTCTAAGAGGAATTAAAGGAAAATCATATTCAGATTAAAGATAGAACATGTGCAAAGAAGATGAATGGAATAGTACGCCTGTTGAAAGAGCTATGAGTAATTCAGTATTTGTGAAATGAAAAGTGGGACTTCAGAAAATTTTGAGAGGTGGAAAGTGGTTTTCTCTGGGTTTCTTGCAAGAACTTGGAAGTCATATGCTTAAAATCGCAGCACTACAAGATGGAAGTAGCCTGAATGTTGAGTCATCAGTTGTCAGAAAACTGTGATAAAGAGCCTTTCACCTTAACTGAGGTATAACCATTTATTATGTTATACTATGAAAATTTGGGGTTGGTGTGTTTCAATAGCCTGACTTAAATACCAAATGTAAGTACTCACCTCATAAACTTATTTTAAGTTTCAAAGTAACACATGATAAATGCTAGCACATTTCCTAGCACCAGCACAGAGTAAGTTCTCAATAACTGTATAACAATTATAATTATATATTATCAAAATAAATTATATGTTATATATATGACATGATTATTAGTTATCCTTTCTTAGACAAATGAGACATGGAAAAGTAAATAAAATCCAGTGCTCGCTATTCACTTTCTCCCCACAATCTGAATTAGGAATTCTTCCTTTGCTACAACACCTCACCAGGAATCTTGATTATAGCCCTCATCATCATATATTGTACCTATTTGTTGGCTTGTATAGGCTTCCAATTATACTAGAATTCTTTGAGGGTAGACACTGTATTTTATGTATCTTTTTAAGTCCAGAGTCCAGCATAAAGTCTGGGACAAAGGAGCAGGCAACAGATACTTAGTTAGATTAGTAAATGATTTATAAACATAGGGTGGCAGACTTGGACCAAAGCATAGAGATGGGCAGTCAATTCAACCGTTTTTCCTAAAAAAATTAAAAATAAGAAACTGAGCACAGAGATGTTAAATAATTTGCCTAATGTCATCCACCTGGTCAGTGAAAAAGCTTAGAATCAAATCCAGTTTTCTTGAAAGGCAGTTCCTACTATATTACAGACTTCCTCCAATGAATTGGACAACAAAGAATATTTCAACCAAATAGTCAGTGAGATTTTTCTCATTCTGAGGGTTTCTTCGGATCAGTGAGTTTTCCAAGTAATAACCTTTAAAGTTCACAAATTCTCTAGAAGAGGAAGGGGCAGCTTACACAAAACCACAGACAGCATTTAAGCCATGGAGCTTATCTTGAAGCTCAGCAGCCTCATATATGCACCTGCAATGGGGCATCAAAGAGACACTTATAAAACCACA
>PITA01035737.1:0-10209 GCA_004023965.1 Spilogale gracilis | reverse complement strand
CGAACGCAGTCCCCCACTACCACAAATTATGCAGTCGAGTTTCCCACATTTGGGGAAATCACAGGGGTCAGCACATCTGGAGTGCAATGGATAAGCCTCGCCCTGGGAAAACCACCTTCGTGATCATGGTATCTCCCCTGCCAGGTAAGTATTGTTCTTTCTCTTCTTAATGTACTGCATCACAATGATTGATTTGCTGATGTTGAACCAACCATGCAGCCCAGGTATACATCCCACTTGATCATTGCGAATAATCTTTTTAATGTACCGTTGGAACATATTGGCTAGTATTTTGGCGAGAATTTTTGCGTCTGTGTTCATCAAGGATATCGGTCTATAATTCTCCTTTTTGATGGGGTCTTTGTCTAGTTTTGGGTTCAAAATGCAGGGAATGATCCCAATAATTCCAATAATCCAGACAGATCCCTGTCTGTATTATTTTTCATGTATTTCTTTGACTTTTTTATTAATTGGTTTTTTATAATTGGCTGCCCCCATATTAAGGACATAGATATTTAAAACTGTTAGATCTTCTTGTTGGACAGACCCTTTAAGTATGATATAATGTCCTCCCTCATCTCTTATTTTAGTCTTGGCTTAAAATATAATATATCTGATATAAGGATTGCCACCCCAGCTTTCTTTTGATGTCCATTAGCATGGTAAGTTGTTTTCCACTCCCTCACTTTAAATCTGGAGGTGTCTTTGGGACTAAAATGAGTTTCTTGGAGATAGCATATCAATGGGTCTTGTTTTTTTTTTAATCCATTCTGATACCCTGTGTCTTGATTGGGACATTTAGCCCATTTACATACAGGATAACTATTGAAAGATATGCATTTAGTGCCACTGTATCGCCTGTAAGGTGAGTGTTACTGTATACTGTCTCTGTTCCTTTCTGGTCTGTTACTTTTAGGCTCTCCCTTAGCTTAGAGGACCCCTTTCAATATTTCTTGGAGGGCTGGTTTGGTGTTTGCAAATTCTTTTAGTTTTTGTGTGTCCTGGAAGCTTTTCTCTTTCTTTCTATTTTCAATGATAGCCTAGCTGGACATAGTATTCTTGGCTGCATATTTTTCTCATTTGTGCTCTGAATATAATGGCCTGCCAGGTCTCTGTGATAGGTCTGCTGCCAATCTGATATTCCTGCCATTGTATGTTACAGACCTCTTGTCTGGAGCTGCTTTCAAGATTAGATTCTCTCGGGGTGCCTAGGTGGCTCAGTTGGTTAAGCAACTGCCTTCAGCTCAGGTCATGATCCTGGAAACCTGGGATTGAGCCACACATTGGGCTCCCTGCTCAGCAGGAAGCCTGCTTCTCCCTCTCTCACTCCCCCTGCTTGTGTTCCGTCTCTGGCTGTGTTTCTCTGTGTCAAATAAATAAAATCTTAAAAAAAAAAAGATTAGATTTTCTCTTTGTCACTGAGACTTGTAAGTTTTACTATTAGATGATGGGGTATGGACCTATTTTTATTGATTTTGAGGGGGCTCTCTGTGCCTTCTGTATTCTTTTACATACACACACACACACACACACACACAAATAAGGGTATACAGGGTAAAGTGATGGAATATGACTGTAAAGATGAAAAATAAAAAAAATCATAAAGAAGGAATTGATAAGAAGTTGGTTCAAAAAAGAAAAAAAAAAGAGGAAAAGATGTGATGAGTCTGGAGACTAGAACAAAGCCATGAGCTAGATTTAGGGTATATTTTTATCTATTAGAAGAAACTGTGTCCCAAAATTTTAAAGAAAGAAAAACCTATATGTATACAAAAAGTAAGCTTAAATACAATGAAGGGATTGAATATGACTAAATGAAAATTGAAAAAAATTTTTTCTAAAAAAAGGTATTGATCAAACAGTTTAAAAAAGTTAAAGTAGGAAAGACAAAAAATTAAAAAATAGAAAAAGAAAAAATAAAATTAAAAACAAATTAACTTTGAAAGACTAAAGAATTATGGAAGAAGTCATGAACTCTGCTTGCTGCATTCCCCTAACTGAAGTGCCGCAGTTCTCACTGTTCGGTGAACTTGGTCTCAGCTGAATGTTCTCCCTGATCTTCTGGGGGAGGGTCCTATTGTGTTGAGTCTCAAATGTCTTTGCTGCCGCTGGAGGCAGAACTGCCCCGCCCTTGCCAAGTGCCAGGCTAAGCAATAGCTCAGGTTCCGCTCTCAGGAGCTTTGGTTCCCTGAACACTTTATGTACAGTTTTGGAGGATGGGAATGAAGATGGTGGCCTCCCAATCTCTGGCCCGGCTGGAGGAATCAAGGGCTCAGGGCCCAGCCCAAGGAGTTGAGGGCTCAGGGCCCACTCCTCAGTGCACCTTCAGAGAAAAGCAGTCAATCACGCCTGTGTCCCTGGTCTTTGGCCGTGCTCCTTTCTTACCCAGCCTGTGATGGAGTGTTTCTATCTCTGGCGATCTGCTCTGTTTGTAGTCTCCAAACCCAGCAGAACACCGCAGTGCACTCTTGTGCTGCTCCTCCCAGGGGAGGAAGAAGGGGGTCTCCCTGAATCTGCCAGTTGTGGGGTCCCTGCTTGAAGAGAGTGGTTTAACTGTGCCTGGATCATGGTTTAAGGTAAGCCGGAGCTGAAAGACCACTCCTCAGCTCTGTCTCTGTAACTAGCTTCCCCTGCTTCAAGAAGTGGGAGCTCTGCCACTCAGGCACCCCAGGTCCTTCTGTGACTCCACGGGTCCCTGAGACCACACTGCCTCAGTGAGGGTCCCACCCCTCGCTTAGCCTCTGGAGTGATGTCCCTCAGTGGAGCAGACTTCTAAAAGTTCTGATTTTGTGCCCAGCTCCTCTACTGCTGGCTGGGAGCCGCCCCTCCCCCCACAGTCTATCTTCCCAAATGTCACCTCTGATTCACTTCTCCATGTGTCCTACCTTCCAGAAAGCAGTCACTTTTCTGTTCCTAGTATTGCTGCTCTTCTCTTCAATCTCCTGTTGATTCTATAGGTGTTTAAATGGGTTTGCTAACCATCCAGCTGAACTCCTGGGACCTGATGATACCTAGGTCTCCTACTCCACTGCCATCTTGCTCTGTAGTTGTGAGTTTAGATTTTGTTGCAGTTAATGGAGTGTTTTCTTCTGACAAGCAGTTAACTTACTTAGATATCAGTTTGATGATTTTGAATCTTTGTTTTTAAGTTCAATTTTGAGATAATTCTACATTCACATGCACTTATCAGAAGTAATACAGAGAGATTCTGTGTACCCTTTATCTGGTTTCCCCCAAGGGTAGCATCTTGCATGACTGTGGAACAATATTACAACCAGGAAATTTGTTTTGATACAACTCAGTGACTTTATTTAGATTTCACCAGTTTTACATACACTCATCTGTGTGCACGTGTATGTGTGCACTTAGTTCCATTTGATTTTATCACATGTGTAGGTTACTGTGACTACCAACACAATCGCGATACATAGTAGTTAGATCACAAGAGGCTTTTTTTTCAAGAGGTTTTTTTGATACTTTTATAGCCACAGTGGGTTTTTCACTTAGAATATTTCTCAATATTTATCTAAGTTGTATGTGTCAATAGTTCATTGCTTTTTATTGCTAAGTAGCATTTCATGTTATAAATATACCATAGTTGTTTAACTAGTCATACTTTGTAGGACATTTGAGTTATTTCCAGATTCTGGTAACTAGGAATAGAGCTGCTATGACCATTTGTGTATAGGTTTTTATGTGTACATAGTTTTCATTTCTCTGGAATGAATGCTTCAGAGTGCGGTTGCTGGGTCATATGATAACTGCATGTATAATTTTGGTTGCAATTTTACAGTCCCACAAACAATGTATGAGTGCTCCATTTTCTCCACATTCTCACCAGTAATCGATGTTATCATTTTTTATTTTAGCCATTCCGATAATATATCTTATTGTGTTTTTTATTTGCATTTCTAGAGTGATGTGTGATATTGAACATCTTTTAATGTGGTTATTTGCCATCTGTATATTCTCATTAGTAAAATATCTGTTCATGTCTGTTCCAGTTTTCTAATCTAAGATTATTTGGCTATGTTTTGAGAGTTCTTTATGTAATCTAGGTATAAATTTTGTTGAATTTGTGGTTTGAAAGTATTTTCCTCTCAGTCTTTTTTTAAAATCTGACTCTGGTTATTTATTTATTTGAGAGAGAGAGAGAGAGGTGGGAGAGGTAAAGGGAGAGAGAGAATCTTTTTTTAAAAAATATTTTATTTATTTATTTGACAGAGAGAAACACAGTGAGAGAGGGAACACGAGCAGAGGGAGTGAGAGAGGGAGAAGTAGGCCTCCCGCAGAGCAGGAAGCCTGATGTGGGACTTGATCCTGGGTCTCCAGGATCATGACCTGAGCTGAAAGCAGCTGCTTAACCAACTGAGCCACCTTGGTACCCCAAAGGGAGAGAGAGAGAATCTTAAGCAGTCTCTATGCCCAGTAGAGCCAGTGCAGAGCCTGACATGGGGCTTGGTCTCAGGATCCTGAGATCATGACCTGAGCCATAGTCAAGAGTCAAATGCTTAACCAACTAAGCCACCAGGTGCCCCTTTTCTCCAGTCTTTAGCTTGTCTTTTCATCCTCTTAAAAGGGTCTTTCACAGGGTAAAAATTTTTAATTTTGAAGTACCCTAATTTATCACTTTTTGATATGTGTTGCTTTTGGTATCAAGTCTAAGATATCCCAATGATTCTTTTCCTGTTTTAAAAGCAAAATTTTTATAAATGTATGTTTTATATTTAAAATTCATTTTAAGTTAGGTTTTTGTATTAGATGGTTTAAGCCAAGGTTCATCTTTTTGTGTATATGCATGCAGATGTTCTGGCACTGTTTCTTGAGAAGGCTACATTCCTCCATTGAGTTGCTTTTGTACCTTTGTAAAAAAATCAGTTGGGCATTTTTTTGGGGGGTCATTGCTGGGTTTTTTATTCTATTCCACTAATTTATGTCTCTATCCCTCTGCCAATAGCACAGTCTTGATTAGTGTAGCTATATAGTGAAGCAGCTGTATGGCATGCAAAAAGGGGTTAATATAGGAATCCTGTCACTGCTTTCCTCAGAATGGGCTGCTTCCAAGCTTAGTCCATGGCCAGCATCTAAGAATTAGGATTTCAGGATGGCTCTCACCATCCTAACTGATCAGAGTGGCTCACTGTGCCTAAAATGCCAACAGTGATGGTTGATGCTGAACATTTATTTTCCTTCTGGGAATCTGGAATTTTAGTGTGTGCTAGGCATGGTATGTCTACGTGACCAGTCCCCAGTAAAAACTGTGGGCACTGAGTCTCTAAGGAGATTCTGTGGTAGACAACATTTTACATGTGTTAACACAGCTCATTACTGGAGGAATTAAGCAGGTCCTGTAACTCTAATAGATGAAGATTCTTGGAAACTCATGCCCTCTCAAATTTTGCCTCAGGTAACCTTTTCCTTTGTTGATTTTACTTTGTATCCTTATGCTAAAATATATAGCCATGAGTACAACTACATGCAGTCTTATGAGTCCTCCCTGGCAAATCACTGTATCTGGGAGTGGGCTTTGGGACTCAACATTGGGTAGAATGATTTCTCCTACTTTCTTCTTTTTCAGAAATATTTTTAGGGGCAGCTGGGTGGCTCAGTTGGTTAAGCAGCTGCCTTTGACTCAAGTCATAATCCCAGGGTCCTGGGATCGAGCCCTATATCAGGCTCCTTGCTCAGCAGGGAGCCTCCTTCTCCTCTGCGTGCTGCTCCCCCTGCTTATGCTTGCTCTCTACCCCCCGCCGTCAAATAAGTAAGTAAGTAAGTAAGTAAATAAATAAATAATAACATTTTTAAAGCTACTTGAGATCCTGTGATCTTCTGTATGAATTTTAGAATAAGATTATCTATGCCTACAAAAAGCCTTTATTGTGATTTTGATGGGAATTGCGTTAAACGTATCAATCAATGTGGGGGAAATTAACATGTTTACAATATTTAGTATTAGTATCTTCCAATCATGAATACAGTATGGCTCCTGTTTGGCTAGGTCTTCTTTGATTTCTTTTATCAGCATTTGTAATTTTCAGCATACTGATTCAGTACACATTTTGTTAACTTTATGCTTAAGTAGTTGGTTTTCTTTCAGGCAATTGTAAATAGTAGTATTTTAAATTTCAGTTTCTGTGTGTTCATGGTTGGTATGAAGCTTGTTTTTAAAGTATTATTACGTGGTATACAGTAGTCTTTTAGGACTAGATTAACCCTACTACTAAAGTGTAGTCTTTCCGAGGTTTCTCTTGAATGCTGCAAAATTTTCAGTAAGGTCTATCTACTCTGGAGATCAGAACTAGAATGGCTCCCAGACTTGGGTGAACTCCAGTAGTTGTGTGTGATATTAAGGCTGTTGAGGTATCCCTATGGGCAGCTAAGTAAATAAGTACCTTATTTTGATGGTAAAGACAAATGGCAGTTGAGAGGTTGTTGAAATAGTCACTAAATAGAAGATTTAGTCAATTCTACAATAGCAAAATATTTATTAGTTGTCGATTAGAAAGTCAATAATTTCATTAATATTGGGATTGGGAGACTTAATGGGTAGGACCAAGGTATTTAAGATTGTATAATGCACTATGAGTCACCATTCATTATTTCTAAGCTGAAATACAAGCAAAATTGGGTTATTAAATGAAAAAGCAGTGAGGATAATCAACCCTTTTCTAAATGGGTCATCTTGTATAAAGGATTTCAATCATTGAATATTTTAATTTACATTGGGCCATATAAAGCTTTTTTAATGGGGGGGAAGATCCCCCATTTGTCAAGTGTAGACAACTTAGTTTTAATTTGTTACTCATTGACTCAGAGATCCATACGCACTGTAGTATATTTTAGGGCAATGCCTTGACTATGGGGAATTTAGGCAGCAGTTGCAATTGTTAAGATGAGGCATACATATTTGTCCCCTATTTTATATTAACTCCCTACGAGTATAAGGTGTACCATGTTTAAATGCAGTGTAATGCCTAATACTGGGTTTGTGAAAGTTTGCCAATTGGTGCATTTTGTCAGATATTAAGGTTAATTCAGAACCTGCGTTATGTAAGTGCAAAGGCCAATCAGTGCCCTTTTATCTTTCACTGTATAATTCTTTTAGTAAATTTTGGATTCCATTTGGATCAAATTGTGGACTCTGTTTCAGTTTTTTTGTTTGTTTCTTCCCTCTGTATTAGGGTCTCTCCCCCCTCTTTTGTGTGTAGGTGCAAAGGGGTTGGAAAGGAGAGGGGGAGAGAGAGATATTCTTGGACATATTTCAAGGATACAGAGTGTCCTCTATCTTGCTCTTATTTATAAATTTAATTTTCCAAGAGAGCCTCACATCAGTATCTTCAAGGTGAGGGGATTCCCTTGTGGCAATAATTGTTTTATAAGGCTTAAGGATCCCAGGCTTAAATCAAGTTTGAATTAGCCCCTTTGCTGTGCCACAAGGATGCCATGGGTATTTATTCTATAACCCTGAGGATTCAGAGCTTAGTTATGACAGAGGTATATGTAGCATAGCAACAGAAGTATTTAGAGATCTTGGTAAGCTGTTTGCTGATACTACCTAATGACTATTCTTTCATGAGTGACCGCTGATGGACTTGTATCTCACACAGGCTGTAGTCTTTCCTTTGAATACTTTATACATCTGAGACTGTGGCTGGTAAGACACAACCGATTGGTTATGGAGTAAGTGTCTTTACCCAGAGCCTATCATCGGTCCCAGTTCCATTCTAAAACACTAGATAGGTCTGCATTGAGACACAGTATCTGAATCAATATTTGATATCTGGCATTTAAGGAAAGGAGTACGGTATGTTTTTCTTATTTTTCTTCACTGTTATCCTAGGAGTGGACAGAATCACCCAGGAGCAGAGTATTGAGATGAGAAGGGAAATACTGGGACTCTCAACTCCTTTTGTTCACTGTTGACAGGAGAACCCTTAGCCTGGCAAGCTAGGTTAATAGTGATACTCTGTATCTCCTGATTATTCCTTGATTAATGAATCCTATAAGACTGATGGGAAAAAGAACTAACAGTTCTTGAGATCCTAACTGTCCTTGTGTGAAATTTTCTGTACTTGAAAATGTAAGTAGACTAGAGATGCTTTGTATAAGGCCTCTATTTAAAAAGAACCTCAAATAAGTGATTCATTTGTAGAGATCTAGTGACCTGAACACAGGCCTTGAAGAACAGAAGAAATGCTGGCCTTATGAGGTTTGCTTTTAGGGCAGGAGTGATGGGGAGTTGAAGTAAATGCAGTGGCGGTGGTGAAGATAGAAGAGAAATGCTTTTTACGGTTTGCTTTCCCCAGAAACCAGAGCCAGAGGCTAGGATTTGGATGTGGGTAGTTTATATGAGAGGTGAATCTTGGAAGCAGGGGAAAGAAGTGTGGTGTTTGCTTGACTTGGCAAACAGCAGGATTGGAGGAATCTGATGTCACACGGAGCTGTCCATAACAGTTGTGGCTGAAATCAGAAGTGGACCTTGGGGATGAGATGTGGACACCAGAGCTATTTGCTTGTGTCCACCCCTCACATAGCTCATATTCACATGTATCCTATTTTAAGTCCAGTTTTTCATTGTGTCTTTACGGAGGTAGCTGGCCTTAATATCTATATGACTCAATCTAGTGGAGTAGAGTAAGCTTTAGTTCTTGCTGTGTAGTTGGTCACAGGCCATGACTGATATTTTCTCCCTCCTCTACATTCTAGAGTTCTTTTACTGTTTGGGTGGGTGTAGTAGGCCTGCTTGGCTTGGTGATACAGATAAAACTTCATCCCTGAGGAGCCTGAACCCATGGTTGTCTTTTGCTTTTGTTAGGTATTGGTTGCCTCAGTTGCCCATTTGCTGTTACACCTTGATAGGAAGACACCAGGAAATGGCAGCAAGTGGATTTCCTAGGTACCAGTGTGCCTTTCCATGTTCTTATTATGAAGCAGCAACCTTGGTTCCTTTTGATGATTGGAGTTCAGCATCTACAATGTTGTAACATTTTTGCTATCTGCTGGGCAACTGTCATAAGGATCCCAAAGTGATCAGGTTACTAATTGTAGTTTCAGGTTCAGTGCTGTCCTTGTCATACTGCCTGGTGGGAGTACCCCTTGCCCCACCCTGCCAATCTGAGAACCAAGATAGTGGGAAGTGAAGCACATATTCTGCACATAGAGTCACTGGGAATGACAATGGCCAATACCCCATCCATTCCTTGGTTCTCTACCCATGTATTCATCTATTGGGTCACAGGTATCTATATCAATCATTGGTTGAACTGCATGTACTGCATCCTGGAGGACAGTACCCCTATCTTGCAGAGTATCATCCCTGAATTAGTGACTTAGCTGACCTTCAATAGGATGTTCTATTATGCTCATTAGTCCTTACTTCAGGGGGAGTCTAAGCCCATAAAGAATACTCTCCTAAAGATGCTGCTGAAATCAGGGGCTAGGGTGAGAGAATGTGACTCAGGCTTCAGAGGCATCTGCTATAGGGGAGAAATGTTGGTATTATTTATAGTGATCATGAAAGTTTTGAAGGCTGCTTTAATTTTTGCCTAGGGAAGGGAATTGATCTAGCCTCACAGATAATTTTTTGGCTTTATTGAGGTATGATTGACAAATAAACATTGTATATATTTAAGGAATACAGCGTGATGTTTTGGTGTATGTATACATTGTGAAATGATTACCACAATCAACCTAATTTATCTATGCCCTCACATATTTATCTTGTGTGTATGAGTAAGCATACTTAAGATTCACTCAGCAAATTTCAAGTGTACAGTACATTATTAACTATAGTCACCATGCTGTATATTAGGTGAAAGTTTGTAACCTTTGACTAACATCTTCCTTATGAACCAGTTGCTGGTAAGCACCATTCTACTCTGTTTCTATGAGGTTGAATTTTTGGATTTTACTGTTGGTGAGATCATGCGGTATTTGTTGGGGACGGTGCATGATCCGCCCTCCCTCCATGCCGAAGCCACCAGAAATTCTGGTGGAGGTATCTGTGAATGTGAATGAAAGCCCAGAGGGGCTTTCCCTGCCTAGAATTCGGAAAGCCACTTACCCTGTGGGTCAGGGCAATATGTCCTTGGTGTGCTTATTCAAGACATAGTTCCATTTAACCCTCCTCCCGGTAATCATATCTCTGTATCTCTTATCTGTATTTCTTGATCCCTCTGCCTCAATGGTCTCAACTTCTGTGAGTTTAAG
>PITA01035736.1:0-10207 GCA_004023965.1 Spilogale gracilis | reverse complement strand
GACTTCATCAAAATAAAAAGCTTCTGTACAGCAAAGGAAACAGTCAACAAAACAAAGAGGCAACCCACAGAATGGGAGAAGATATTTGCAAATGACACTACAGACAAAGGGCTGGTATCCAAGATCTATAAAGAACTACTCAAACTCAACATCCAAAAAGAAGATGAACACATCAAAAAATGGGCAAGAGACATGAAGAAGCACTTCTCCATAGAAGATATACAAATGGCTAACAGACACATGAAAAAATGTTCAGCGTCACTAGCTATCAGGGAAATTCAAATCAAAACCACACTGAGATACCACCTTACACCAGTCAGAATGGCCAAAATTAACAAGTCAGGAAACAACAAGTGTTGGAGAGGCTGCAGAGAAAGGGGAACCCTCTTATACTGTTGGTGGGAATGTAAGCTGGTGCAGCCACTTTGGAAAACAGTGTGGAGATTCCTTAAAAATTAAAAATAGAGCTACCCTATGACCCTGCAATTGCACTACTGGGCATTTACCCCAAAGATAGAGATGTAGTGAAAAGAAGGGCCATATGTACCCCAATGTTCATAGCAGCAATGGCCACAATCGCCAAACTGTGGAAAGAGCCAAGGTGCCCATCAACAGATGAATGGATAAAGAAGATGTGGTACATATATACAATGGAATACTATGCCTCCATCAGAAAGGATGAATATCCAACTTTTGTAGCAATATGGACTGGACTGGAAGAGATTATGCTGAGTGAAAGAAGCCAAGTAGAGGAAGTCAAGTATCACATGGTTTCACTTACTTGCGGTGCATAAGGGGTAACCTAGAGAACAGTGGGAGAAGGAAAGTAAATGGGAAGCAGGGTAATCCAGGGAGAGAAATGAAACAACAGAGACTTTGGACACAGAAACAAACTGAGGGACTTGGAGGGAGGGGGGTGGGGGGATGGGAGAGCCTGGTGGTGGGTACTGAGGGCACCTATTGCATAGAGCACTGGGTGAGGGGAATGGGGAATGAATCTTGGAACACTGGGGAAAAAAAATTTAAGTAACAACAAAAAATAAATAAATAAATAAAATTAACCTAAAAAAGGAGAAAAGAGTATGCTTGTGATGGGTAACATATAGAATTGCTGAATCACTGTACTGTACACCCCAAATTAATAGAACACACTGTATGTTAACTACACTGGAATTAAAATTTAAAAAGTTCCCCATAAAATTCCATTTGTATTGATAAAAATTAGTTTCTTGTAATAAAACATTCAGTCTCATCACTCCAGATGCTCCACTCCTGCTTCCATATATTGGAACAATCAACCTGGATTAAGTGTCCCATGGAGAAAAGTACGTACAGCAGGGTGGACGGGAAGAGCGTGGACTCAAAAGGTTGAATCCTGCCTCCTGAGTAAAGCAGGTTAAGGCAGTCATTCCTGCTGGAGCCTTGTTGTCCTTATCTTAAGATGGAGATGATAATAGTACCTCAGGAGGGCAGAGTGGAGAACAATACGGGGCCATGGTAGGCAACATTATTAAAAATAAAAAGATACAGAATGATTCACAGTGGTTAGAGTGACAGTGGTTAGAGTAAATAATCTAGTTACAGAGTTCCCATAAGAAACAGTAGAACAAGAAAATGCTGATTTTTGCCTTAATCATCTATTTTGTTGCATGAGAAAAACCCTGCAATCATATATACTATGCCTTGAAAATGTCTGCACTATTCTGTGTAACAAGTTTTAACCAGGAGCCTTTTAACCTTGGAATATGCTTTCCAAGTATACAATGTTCATTCTCATCTCCGGACTCTAGGGGTTCTTATACCAGCTACTTCCCTAGCCTTCAGCTTCCTCTCTTTTCCAAGACTCAAACCCTACACCCTGTTCATCTTTCAAAGCCACCCTATTAATTCATCTCAACTTCCAATCACCTATCTGGCAGCACAGCTAAGAGTACGTGTTCAATCCAAGTTTCTTACATAAGAATGAAGGCCTATATCAACCCCATATCATGTATTCATGCATTCATTCATTCATTCATTCATGTATGCTTTCATTCAATCATGTTTCTTAAGGACTGTAAATGTACAAATTCTTTTCCTAGGAGCCTGTGACAAATACAAAGATATATATTGATCCTTATCTTCTCCAATTACAAACTATTAGCTTGGATTTTGCATTGCTGTTACATTTGTGTTTCTTACTAAATGGAAACATGGTAACCACTTAATAAAAAGTTGTTGATAAATTATATACATGCTGGAGAAATTCTTATCTGTGAAATTCTTCACATTTCACCATAGTTTGGAACATCCAGATTGTATCTGCCAAGTTGCAAATCCTTCCAGGTTCTGTGCTTACACTGAATCTGGCTACATGCTGGATTTTTTTTTAAAGGGAAATAATACCTAAATCAGCAATTCTCAAACATCATGGTTTAAACCCCTATATACAGTTGAAAGTTATTTAGAAACCCTGGCACAATTTTTTTCATATGAGTTCTATCTGTTAATACTTACTGTGTTAGAAATTAAAACACAAAAATGTTTAAAACACTGATATACACGCACACATTCCATTAACTATCAGAGTGATACTATCAATCAGATAACTTCTGAAAAACTCCACAATATACTCATCACATTGCAAAGCTATGAAAACATTTTTGACTTCAACCCCTAAAAAAGCCTCAGAAGTCCCTGGACCATAGTTTGTCAACGCTGATCTAAATCACAGCTGTTTTCTAGCTCTCCCGTGTTTGGCAGCTAGTGATCTGATCTTTTAATTCTAGTCAATGGTCCACAAGCTACTTAGAAGAATCCACCCAGACAGGTAAGCCTTCAAGAGAAACAAAACCCCACCACCAAGAAGGTATGGGTTAGAGGAAAAAAGACATGGGAATGTATATAAACACACCACCACTTTATCCTATGGGTTTAAAGTATTTCTGTTTACTGGGCTAAATTCTACAGAGATAGGATGTATACTTGGTGATTCTGAATTCTATTAAGGTATTCACATACCTTACATAATTTGATGACATAATTTGATGACAATAAAACAAATGGAGGTCCTCCGGAATTCTTAAAGAAGTTCCCAGTGAACTGTGTGCTCTTTGGCATTCATGGTTTCTCTCTGCTACTAGTACTACCCTACTCTCTGCTTTACTCATCTTCAAGTTCCTTGAAACCCATAGCAAGATACTAGCCAGACAGCTTTAAGAGTGAACAGCAGAAAGGAAAATGTTTTTATTTTACAGAAAAGATACATAATCATTTCCATCTCAACTAGGCAACTGCTTTTTCTGAGGTATGATTTGAAAGCTTGTGACCAAGTTGTGATTCCAAAGGAATATTATTTACAATGAGGAAGAACATTTTTTTAAAAACCTACCAAACCAAGAACATGTGACTTCAAATGTCTTCATTAAAAAAGGAATAGCTCTTTACAGACTGTAAGTGTAAGCCCTTCAAATTTTCAATATAGCACTTATGAAATGTATGAATATGAACAGAGTGTAAAGACAAGGTACAACTTGGACTAACCTCTGGAGAAAATGACAGAAATGTGCAAGTCCTGGAGAGTTGGCTGGTATTCCACAGGAACAATATTCAAGTCACACTTCAAAGTTGCCACTGACTGGTTAACCTCAAATATTACTGTATACTTGGTGGAAGGTTACTGTCTTCTGAGCACATCCAGGGTAGGAAAGTTTGGATACCCCAATGATAATATTTGTTCAATTTCTGGAGGGATACAAAGCTGCCTTCTGAAGAAATGCTGGCTTTGTCTATAGGTACCACTTAGATTTAGATGTGGGGCTCATCTCCACAGAGATAGGGGAGCAGCCTTATATGTGGAAAATGCTAGTTAGTCCTTATATGGCATCAGTGATTTCATAACAGGACATTAACCCTTTTATCTGCTCATGTGGTTTCTAAAGTACATATAAAAGTAACTGAGTTTAATCAGCAATATAGGAAGCTAACAAAGGTAGTACTACAAAACCTCATCAAAGTCTGATCCTTCTAAGTATATCTGCTTAGTGACTGGCTCAAAGAAAGTATAATTTCAGGAAGCTGGTAGCAGGACCATGCAACCTGCCTTCTTCCAGGTATTTAGATCAAGTTAGGCCAAAGGGACACGTTCACCTAACGTCTCTCAGAATTATCGTACCCAAGTTACATTTTATACAGATCCACTTCTGTTGTAAAACTATTTTTGAGAATCACTGTCATGCAATATCCCTCACAGTAAGAAATTTCTTTCTCACTTTAATGTCCAGAGAAACTGTTTCTCCCTAAAGAACTAGCAGGTGATACTTTCTGTTTCTGATGAGTGCCATGTTTTGCTTAGGCTACCAGAAATCACAGATATGAAAAAGGAATGAAATTAACTCGACTCAAGATTTCCAAGAGAACTTGCTTAGATAACATAAATGTCAGTGTCTGGAACATGCAGTTGGAGAGATCCAATAGGCATGGAACTCAGGAAAGAGATCTGGGGATACACAGAATACTTGGGAACAGTAATATTACTGATGCTTGAATAACTTGGGTTTGAACTGCATGGGTCCACTTACACATAATTTTTTACAGTATAGTACCGTAAATGCATTTTTTCTTCTTTATGATTTTCTTAATACCACTTCCTTTCTCGAGCTTACTTTAAGAATACAGTATAAAATTCAAATAACATACAAAGTATATGTTAATTGACAATGATATCAGTAACATTTATGATAAACAGTAGGCAATTAATAAGTTAAATTTTTAGGGAGTCCAAAATTATACAGTGATTTTTGACTGTGTAGGGGGTTAGTAGCCTTAACTCTTGTGTGTTTCAAGGATGAACTCTTTTTTTTTTTTTTTTTTAAGATTTTCTTTATTTGACAGAAACATAGCTAGAGGGAACACAAGCAGGGGAAGTGAGAGAAGGAGAAGCAGGCTTCCTGCCGAGCAAGGAACCCAATGTGGGGCTCAATCCTGGGACTCCAAGATCATGACCTGAGCTGAAGGCAGAAGCTTAATGACTGAGCCACGCAGGTGCCCCTCATGGGTGAACTCTTAATAGTATTTATCAATCAACTCTTTATACACATTATAAATGTAACCCAGAAGAGCACACAGTGAAAAAAAAATGGCTTAAGAGAAACATGATTGAAAGCAAAGCAAAGAGTACTATAAGTAAGGAGAAGGGGGCACCTGGGTGGCTCAGTGGTTGAGCCTCTGCCTTCCGCTCATGTCATGATCCAGAGTCCCAGGATTGAGCCCTGCATCACAGCATCGGGCTCCCTGCTGGGCGGGAAGCCGGTTTCTCTCTCTCTCTCATTACCTCTGCTTTTGCTCCCTCTCTAGCTGTCTTTCTCTCTGTCAAATAAATAAAATATTTTTTAAAAAAAAAAGGAGAGGAAGTAGTGAAGAACACTGAATGGGACCCTTAGATAGGACACTGATCTGAATTGGAAGGAATGCAAGAAAGGAGTTCGGTGGTTTAAATGGTCTCTAGTCTTCAAAGAATGGAACCAAATTATCTGATAGCATAAAGAGTTTATTAAAAAGGTCAGCACTCCACCCATTAACTGATAGTGGCTGTATGAGGTGGCATTATGTTGAAATGAACTCTAAGGATGTTTCTTGGTTCAACAGGAAAGAGTGTTAGGCCATGTTCAATTAGCAATGTCTCTAATTAGGACCGGATGGTGAGGGAAGGAAGCACTGTGATATGGCTCTAATGTGAACACTGAATATCTGCCCTACACATACTATAAGACAAATTTTTCTAGTAGCATTGTGATGAAAATAAAATTCACCTGTAAAAGTAGGAAGTGGAGAAAGAGTAAACATTGCGTCCAATGGTAGGTCTGGTAGGTCCGTATCTAGTTTAGAGGCTGCATGAACCAATTTTTTTTTAATGAAGAAGAAGGGAAAATACCGAGAGTACACTGTACATAGTGTTAAAGGTAGGTGATGAAATTCTTGCTTTTTGGGTTTTTTTAAGTTTTTATTTATTTATTTGAGAGAGAAAAAGAGAGAGAGAGAGACCAAGCACATACATGAACTGGGAGGAAGGGCAGAGGGAAAGGGAGAAGCAGGCTCCCTGAACCGAAGGCTTAACAAACTGTAAAACTCAGGTGCCCCTGAAATTTACTACTTTCTCTCCTTTCTTTTGGTTTTTTATACATGTATGTGTATATAGGGTCACAATGTAAAATGAGTTTACTATGGGTCCTGGTCAAAAAATTGGGGAGGCAATCTCTAAGATTCCTTCCAGTGCCAAAGACAAAATCTAATTTTTTTTAAAAAATCCATTAAAATTTTTAACTACTTTTGATAAAAATGTAGTATCTTCCATACTTAAATTTAAAGGATGTAAATTTTTAGACAAATAAATAATCCAAAAATAAAACTGTAAGAAAAACAAATAGCTAACAAGATAAAAATGCCTATTGTTGAAATGTGAAGCACCCAAGAACTAGGTTTCTGTTATAAGATGTACCTGGGATTTTCTATTTAGGATACAGTCATCCGAGGATCGGTGATTTCACTGTGTAACATTCAGCTTTCTGAGCTGAATACCAAAATGGTTCATGATAAATAAAGCTTAAACCACAGCCAATGATGTATTTACATTTCCGGTCATATTTCTGGAAATATGCCTGGAATTTATATGTAAAACCTTTCAACAGTGTGTTGTATTTTTTGTGGTTTTGGGAGGAGAGGAGAGGTAAATAATGAATATTCCAATGAATGAAGCACCTTTTTTCTTGGAGTAAAAGAACAAATCCTTAATGCAAACATATCTTTTTGGTTATTATTATAAAAGTGATTTGTTTGTTGTAAAGATTTTAGAAAATACTAAATATTATGAAAAAGAAAATAAACAACACCCATAATTCTGCGTCTGTACTTTGAAAGGTGTAAGAAATATTAAGAAGAAATAAATACTAACCAAACGGCAAAACCCTGTATCAGAGACAAATTATAAATGCCATGTGTAAGTACTTAAGCAGAGTGTATATAAATTTAGCAAAACACATCAAACTCTGCAATTCTAACATAATTCTTATATTCTGTGATTTTTCAACACTAACATTTTAAAGATTACACAGCAAGACACACTGAAAAATTTCCATTTATCTAAAGTATAAGATCCTTTCCAAATGAAAGATATAGGTTTCTATTCCAGCTGACAACTAAAATGGGATGTCAAAGACAGTATGTTCTCAAGGACTTTTTATTTTTAAGAAAAGCTTACTTAGACCGCTGCCACTCAAAGTGTGCTCCATGAGCCAGCACCGATGATGAGACAAGCTCAGAAAATGAGACTGTTTAGAAACTTATTTAGCAATCTGATGTTGCCATAGCATTTAAATTGTATTTTACAAAAGTCATCAGTCTGCAAAGCTGGAAGGTTTTTTTAAATGGTCTCTGACCATATATATATCTTAAGAAACAATTTAGACAAGTTCACTTTACCAACTATTCATATCCCACTTAAAGGAAGGTTTTTAAAACAAATAAAAAGTTAGTCCAGGAACTTGCTGAAATTCTCTACCTAGTGGCTCATTAATCTTCTCTGCCTAGGCATTTTCTCTGGTCCCTAGCTGCAACTACCAGAACCAACACCTTACTGCCGATTAGAATACAGATATGCTTATCTTTAGAGCGGCAAGAGACCTTAGAGGGGATCCAATCATTCTTCCTAAGGAAAAACTTGAGAGGCCCAGAGAGGTTAACCCCTTTGACACATTGACCTCCGTTTTAATGCTTCCTTCTACCTGATGCTTTGCAGGAGGGTTCTGACTGCCTGAAGCTATCCACAGATTTATAGCTCGCCCCAAACCTGCAGAAACCCTCTCTCTCCTCAAGTGTCTCAAAAAGTGCTTTTTGATTCAGCCAAGGTCACTCTCACGGATGAATGATGTAACTCACCATCCTAAAGAAGGCTCACCTGTCTTTAGTAAACATTGTGTAACCAGTGAACAAAGCAGGTCTTTTGCTGAAAAGTGTATGGGTTACAAAATGGTATTGTTTCTTCTTCTTTTTTTAATGGCATTGTTTCTTTAAAAATTCCAAGGTTTAAAAAAATCTGCCAATAGAATTTCTGATCTGTAAGTTCTCTTTCGGCTAAGAAATATATAAAAAGACAATATAATTTTTAAAATGATAAGCACTACAGAGTTTTTGCTTCTATAAATCAATTTGTTGAAGAATTTCCAATTTATAGTCCCAATATTTTGAATCTCAGCTATCATGACAAACACAATTAATACTCAGGAATAACACCTGTAAATGCAATGTACACAGTTTTTTTAATTGATTAAAATCCAAAACACAGTTCATTAAGAAAAACATTCAAGAAAAAGAAAAACAGAAGTATTCCAATGTTCTTACCTTGGACCCTGACAACATACTGGTTAACATTTTTGTTCCCCTTCCAATTCCAACCACTATAAATCAAAGAAAGAAATATTATGACACTCTATTCTGAAAACTAGATTTCCGAATATCTATATATTTTGGTCATCATTTCCTGGCACATGTAACATAAAGTTGGAAAGAACATATATTTAGCATAACTAGAGGGTTCCTATTACTCTAATCAGTTGAACTTGTCATGCAACTTAGAAATCTGAAGAGAGGATAGGAGGGACACTTTTTTTTTCCTCTCAAAGTGTTAAATATGATAGAAACTTCAACCCAGACAATTACACAAAGAAAAGTTTTAGAACAATGTGAGAGGACTCATTGGAATTTTATATGTGGATCGGTGAAAAATACATGATACAATTTAACCACAGTATGATAAAGCCTTCTGATAGAATTCATTCTCAAACAAAGCAAAAGCCATCATCATAAGTAATGAATCATTTAAAAATGAGTAGTGTCCAGCAGTATACAATCAGGAAAACAGAAACATAACAGATAAACCAAACACAAACAGTACAAGGTAAAATGCGTGGACAATGTATGTTCACAAATACCACGTATTAAAAGTACAAGAATACCCCACTTATCTCTTCAGTTTCAAACATTACTTATCTTTATGATAACACATTTCACCAGGAGAGAATGAGTTTACAATCTTTTCTTCACTTAACAAAAAGCAAATTTTTATAAGAATTGAAGTATTTCTCATCAATGGATACAATTTTGTAAAAGAACATAGTATAAACACCACAAATCAGAATTACAAGAAAAAAAGAAATGACTGACCACCTCAAAGAATTAGCATGTTTATAGCAGATATCATTCATTGAGTTTACCACGTATCAAATTCCATTCTAAATGCTTTCCATTCATAAACTGATTTAATCCTTATAACAACCCGAAAAAAAATAATTATCCCTACTTTATAGATGAAGAAACAGACAGAGAGAGACTACGAACTTTGCCCAGCACCTAACAACTAGCATATGGTGCAGTCAAATTTCAGACCAGATTAACAGTAGACCCCCTTCCTTTTCATCCTTCTGCCACCTTATTCATCTAGGCTTTCTTCACAATGCCATAAGCCTGTATTAGCCTAAACCACTACCAACCTGAGTGTTCTACATTCTATCCCTTTCTCTTCCAATTCATACCATTTTACAACCATTTCTGATTACTTGTACTGCACACTAAGAAGTCTCCCAACAATCCTCACTAGGATCCCAATGCCTACAGTACCAACTCTCCAGTGTTCAAAATCCATCCTTCGAAACCCAGCTCAAATCTCAACCCCTACATAAAGTCATCCCAAGCCCTCCCTGAGCTGCTATGATAGAGTCATCTTAGTTCAAAGACTAAGACAAAAACAACTGTCTGCCTTTAGTACCCTATGTTGAGGATTCTACTCTTCCAGTGATAGTTGCTACTGTCCAGGAAAAAGCTTTATATAATAATAACAAAGATCCAATGCAATTTTTTCTATTCAAGAATCCCCAGTCAATATTTCTGGAGCAGCTACTACACACACAGTCCCAAGAACAGCATTTTTAATGGAACAGAACATTTCCTGACTTTGAAAAAGTTTATAAACTCATGGGGAAAAAAATACAGATAAGGGAAACTGCAAGCACTCAAAAAATGATGCATGAACTAATGAGTGAATAATGCTAAATAGCAGTAAGACAGTGTATGAGGAAGAATCAAAATGAACCAAAATAAATGCTGTAGGAGGTCAAAGAAAGAAGTACTCTAAACCGCTGAAGAGGCCAGATAATGCTTCATTCAAGCATTTCAAACA
>PITA01035735.1:0-10211 GCA_004023965.1 Spilogale gracilis | reverse complement strand
TCCCCACACCCAGTGCTCCACGCTTTAGGTGTCCCCAGTACCCACCACCAGGCTCTCCCATCCCTCCACCCCCCTCCCTCCAAGTCCCTCAGTTTGTTTCTGTGTCCAAAGTCTCTGTTGTTTCGTTTCCCTCCCTAGATTACCCTAGTTCCCATTTACTTTCCTTCTGCCACTGTCCTCCAGTTTGCCCCTCATGCACCGCAAGTAAGTGAGACCATGCAATACTTGACTTTCTCTACTTGGCTTATTTCACTCAGCATAATCTCTTCCAGTCCAGTCCATGTTGCTACAAAAGTTGGGTATTCATCCTTTCTGACGGAGGCATAGTACTCCATTGTATATATGAACCACATCTTCTTTATCCATTCATCTGTTGATGGGCACCTTGGCTCTTTCCACAGTTTGGCGATTGTGGCCATTGCTGCGATGAACATTGGGGTGCACATGGCCCTTCTTTTCACTACTTCCGTATCTTTGGGGTAAATGCCCAGGCAAGCTGTTTTTTAGCTAGTCACCACATATACAAATGCATACATATATTATTTTGTATCTTACTTTTAATACTGCGAATATCTATGTTCATATAGTTACATTTTCTTCAATGACTGCATAGTATTCTATCATTATTATATATATGATTATCACTGCAATACACATTTGTGTACAAATATTATTATTCACTGTGTGACTATTACTATACGATAAATTCATAAAAATGAAATTGCAGAAGAAGGGGAGAAGAGAAAAGGATGCTTGCCTTCCAATCCCTCCCCAGCCCTGGGGCTGCAAACAGCAGACCGTCATTCAAGGATTTAGAGCAAAGCCTAAAAGCTCAATGCCCAAGGAAAGGAGTGCAGACATGGATACAGCTATTGCTGAGATCAGCTGGGACTGGAGGGGAGACCTGACTTACCAACAACACATTGGAACGCCACACATATCTGAAGGTGAGTTTTTGTTCTGTCCCTTTCTTGAATGATACCCAATTAACCAAAAACCTGCCCTTTGCAAGAGGTGATGCGGTTAGCGGAGAAATTCTGAAGTTAACATCAGAAAGCCAAGTTCTAGGACAACATTTAGAAAGCCTCCTATCAGCAGCTGGCATTTTAGAGATCTGACATATGGTGTCTATCTTCCCAAACCCTCACCGTCACAATGACCATTCTTTTCCATCTCTGCTGGGCTTTTAGATAAAGCACGATACCTCACTATTGTTCAACACCCTGCTGTTTCTCTTTGAACCGTGCTGAACTCGGCTTATTTTCTCTCCAATTTTAAGTGCAGTCGACAACCTAAGAGCACTCCAAATGTCCTCTTTCCATGGTCTCTAGTCTCCAAATGCATCTCAGTAATCCTCTTCAGCACAGCCTCTCCAGGCCGGATAGGCTTGGTGTCCCCCAAGAATGCCCCTCATCTGGAGCGCACCGCTCAGAGGACAGAGGCTCGTCCTTCTCCCCCGACCCTCTGAGGCAGTGCCTCCTTCTAGAATCCTTGCAGAGGGGATTTTACACCTGCAAAATTAGGCCAGCCCCTTGCTCTTCGGGCCAAGCAGGGAAGCAGAAAAGTCCAGATGCCCTAAGTTTCTGCAGCACCATAAGGAAGCCTAAGGGTCTGTCTGCCTCCCAAGTTTCTGGAGGAGGACGCACATCTCTGGGTTGTGTCCACGACGGAAGGAGAAACAGGAAAGAAAAGAACAACCTTTACGGGCCCCGCCTACTTATCACTGGGAAACATCTGGAGCCTGTGGGCCACGAATGGAATGAACAGAAGGTCGGGGCTCTGGAGAATGACACTGGGCAAGTGGGGGCAAATATCTGACCCGGCCAGTCTCACGGCTGGTTTCCTGTTCGTGCAGTCTGTGGTCCATCTGCAGGCTTTCATATACAGGATCGTGAAAAACTTTAGCTTTTCCAGCTGAGGTCTGAAGTCTCTGGGGTGTTCAGGAGGCCGTTCCAGAAGCAAAACTACAAAGCCTCCAACGGCTGCTTGGTGACGAGGGCCCCTGTAACCACGGGTGGGGGGAAGGAGAGGGGTCTGCTTCTTGCAAGATACTAGTAAGTCAGGAAAAATATTCATTTACAGTCTCTACAGGTCAGGACAGTAGTAGGTAAGGTGGTACGAAAAAGTATCTTTTGGGGCACCTGGGGGGCTCAGATGGTTAACGTCTGCCTTTGGCTCAGGTCATGATCCTGGGGCCCTGCATTGAGCCACACTTGGGGCTCAGTGGTCAGTGGGGAGCCCGCTTGTCTCTCTGCCCCTTCTTCCCTGCTCATACTTGCTCTCTTTTAAATAAAAGAAGGGCCAGATGTACACCAATGTTCATCGCAGCAATGGCCACAATCGCCAAACTGTGGAAAGAGCCAAGGTGCCCATCAACAGATGAATGGATAAAGAAGATGTGGTACATATATACAATGGAGTACTACGCCTCCATCAGAAAGGATGAATATCCAACTTTTGTAGCAACATGGACTGGACTGGAAGAGATGATCCTGAGTGAAATAAGCCGCCAAGCAGAGAAAGTGGAGTATCACATGGTTTCACTTACTTGCGGTGCATGAGGGATAACCTGGAGGACAGTGGGAGAAGGAAAGTAAATGGGAAGTAGGGTAATTCGGGGAGAGAAACGAAACATGAGAGAATCTGGACTCAGAAACAAACTGAGGGACTTGGAGGGAGGGGATGGGGGATGGGAGAGCCTGGTGGTGGGTACTGGGGGCACCTATTGCGTGGAGCACTGGGGGTGGGGCATAAACAATGAATCTTGGAATACTGAAAAAATAAAAATAAATTTAAAGTAAAAAAAAAAATAATAATCTTGAAAAAAAGGTGAGTGAAACCAGGCCAGGGACCCCACTTGTCTGCCGTTACAGCCCTAGCCCCACCCAAGGACACAAGTGTGCTTTCACACCCACTGAACTATTGCACACATTTACACTCTTCTAGTTCTGCTTTTATTGGGTGGGCCCTGGGGTGGGGACCAGTACCCCACAGAGTAATTATGGCCTCAACACTTTAAGAACTATCGCAGACTGGGGCACGTGGGTGGCTCAGTTGGTTAAGCGACTGCCTTCGGCTCAGGTCATGATCCCGGAGACCTGGGATCGAGTCCCACATCGGGCTCCCCGCTCAGCGGGAAGCCTGCTTCTCCCTCTCTCACTCCCCCTGCTTGTGTTCCCTCTCTGGCTGTGTTTCTCTCTGTCAAATAAATAAAATATTAAAAAAAAAAAAAAAAGAACTATCGTAGACAGCCTAATTTTTGATGAATAGAGCCCAAGAATAGCAGACTTGCACAGCTCCTCGTTTTCTCATAGAACTTATAAGCACCAGGCGCAGCCGGGCTCGTGCCCTCGGGGACACCAAGCACATCACAACAGGAAGGCCCTGAGCTCAGGCCTACAGTAATTTTATGGCACAGTAAACTTCTGCAGGCACCCTACAGACCCAGGAAGGCAAGAGGGGGAAAGAATTATATTGCCAGAGCCTAAGGCAGCCTTTGTGGGCACCTGGGTGGCTCGGTCAGTTAGGGATCTGCCTTGGGCTCAGGTCATGACCTCAGAGTCCTGGCATCGAGCCCCACATTAGGCTCCCTGCTAGGCGGGGAGCCTGCCTCTCCCTTGCCTGCCTGCCACTCATGCTCTCTCATGTGTCCTCTTTCTCTCTCTCAAATAAACAAAATCTTTAAAAAAACAAAAACAGGGCCCCTGGGTGGCTCAGTGAGCTAAAGCCTCTGCCTTCGGCTCAGGTCATGATCCCGGAGACCCGGGATCGAGTCCCACATCGGGCTCCCTGCTCAGCGGGAAGCCTGCTTCTCCCTCTCTCACTCCCCCTGCTTGTGCTCCCTCTCTATCTATGTTTCTCGCTGTCAAATAAATAAAATCTTAAAAAAAAAAAAAAGGTGCAAATTCTGCCTTCTCCTATATTCAGATACTGCTGGTAGAGAAAGAGGCCCAGGAATCAGCATTTCAGCAAGCAGACTCGGGCACCCTGAGTCCCTCTGGCCTTTGGGGAACACAGTAAACCATGCTCGTGTTAAGACCAGTGAAAAGGAGGCAAAAAGAACGTCTGTTAAAGGCCACCAGACGTTCCCACCCTCCTGCGATCAACACTGATCTAGAATGCTATGTTGGAGGCGAACGCTTCCATTCCAGATGGCATTTCATAGGCCTGACTTGGCACTGGGCCTTTACCATAAAACCTTTTAAAGACTAAAATCCTCTCACTCAAACCCACGGGTTTCACGTGCAGGATAAGAACTGAAATCCACCGGGATGTGGGCTACTCAAGCTAATGCCCCTCTCCCGGACACAGTCCACCACACCAACTCATTAGACATTGAGTTGCTCTCTCAACAAAAATGCAGGGACCAGGAGCGTTGCTGGTCTCAGAAATCAAGCTTTATTCAATCAGATTAAATTCTTCTCCTAAACCACTGCAGCTCGCGAACTCCAAAGTTCCTGTGGATGATTTCCTACTCATGCGTAGGTTGCTGACCAAAATAACTCCTTGACACTTTTTTTTTTTTAAGATTTTTAGGGGCATCTGGGTGGCTCAGTTGGTTAAGCGACTGCCTTCAGCTCAGGTCATGATCCTGGAGGCCCGGGATCGAGCCCCACATCGGGCTCCCTGCTCGGCGGGAAGCCTGCTTCTCCCTCTCTCACTCCCCCTGCTTGTGTTCCCTCTCTGGCTGTTTCTCTCTGTCAAATAAATAAATTTAAAAAAATTAAGATTTTTATTCACTGGAGGGAGAAGGGCAGAGAGAAGGACAATCTCAAGCAGGTCTCACGACCCTGAGATCAGGACCTGAGCCGAACTCGAGTCAGCCACTCAACTCACTGAGCCTCCCTCCCAGGCGCCCCACTACCTGCCGGTTCTAAGAAAAAAACAAAAAAAAGGAAAACATGAAAAAAAGGCGTTCCAAGACTAAGCTACTAGAACTTGCCTCTGATGGTTTTAGAGGCAAAACCCAGGAACCGCCAGGGGTGCTGCCTTCAAACACCTGATGCCCCCCAATATCTGCGGATCTCATGTCTGGGCTTGCGTGAGTCTTCGGGCGTGTCCAAGCCTGATGATGCCGCAGAGCTGCTAGGCACATGGTCTACGTACAAACTTCAAGGACGGTGTGTGTCAGGGGTGAGTCAAGGGTGTCCTCAGGCCACGTGCAAGCATTCAAAAGGCCAATCTCGGGAGCAAGGGTGACTTGTCAGCATAGCAGATGAGAATCTTTCAAGCTGTGGGGCCCCTTCAAGGCGAAGTATTTTTACGAAGGAAAAAGCCTATGACAGATATCTCATAGTTCGGCTATCCAGCAGCCCCTTGCCTATTTCTGCAAACAGGCCTTTCTTTGGGGGAATCCTGAGCACCCCAATACCCACTCCACCGCGCGGTCACACTATCTCAATAAAATGCAATCCTGTCCTCAGGCACCACAAGCCGGCCAGACGACCCGATGACCGAGCTGCACCCACGGCGCCCTTCCACACAGCATGCACACACCGGGACTAAGAAACACGGCCAAACTGAGCGCGGACCCGGTCCGCAGCCAGTGTCCAAAAAGCAGGAAAACAAAATGGCAGGGGAGAGAGGAAACTACGGTGGACTTCCCCAAGGCCGTCAGCCCTGTTCTAGCCTGCCTCTGTGCACGTCCAGCCCTTCAAGATTCTCCTTCTAGCTGAGCTAGTTGACACCGAGTTAGGATTACTAGTACAGAGACCGCAGTCACGACTATGGAGAAGGGTCTGAACCAGGGCACTCCGACTGCTGTAAAGACGAGCATATCTTCCTGCTGCAGGCGGGTCCTTCAGAGCTCAGCTGTTCCCACTCGTCCTCATATCTCCGGACCACTCGACACCCAACACGCACCCCCGTAGACATCTGTGGAGCGCGATTATAAAATATCTGATGTTTAAAAAAATAAAAAGGGGGCCACCCAGGTGGCTCAGTTGGTTAAGCGTCTGCTTTAGGCTCAGGTCATGATCACAGGGTCCTGGGATCGAGCCCCAAATCGGGCTTCTTGCTTAACAGGGATCCTGCTTCTCCCTCTGCCTGCTGCTCTCCCTGCTTGCACTCCTCTCTCTGATGAATAAGTAAAATATTAAAAACACACATACACACACACACACAAACTCAGCCTCTTGCCTTAAAAGGATTCTTTCTGGTCTACAGAGCAGTAATTAACTGTGTGACCCTCGCGGCTTTCCAGATGGGCCCCCCTCGACCTGGGCAGGACCAAGATTCACAGAAGAGGGGCTCCTAGAGCGGGAAGTGCTGAAACGCGGGGTGTGATGGAAACCACGATTCTCAAGCACACAGCCCTGCGCCACCAATCACAGGACAGGACCCTGTGTCCTTACAAGGCCCCGATGCCCACCACGTCCCTCCCTCGCTATCCCTCAAGTGCCTATCACCAGGTCCAAGTCTCTTTCCCAGCCTCCAGCTCCTTGTTTCTCAATGGGTCCATACTCCTGCAGTGATGTGAGGGCAAACCACCTTCCCCCTAAAGAAGCCACTCCTCTTGACCCCCCACTGCTGCAATGAAGCTCACCTTCCGGGTTATTACGGGTCGCACAATGACATACCACAGTGAGTGCATGCAGCGCAGCGTGTACTAACTAGGAAAACCTTTGCGCTATGTGCCCCCAAGAAAGCAAATAAGGCGGTATAATGCAATCTGTGTGTATCTGTGTTAGTGTGAGTGCACACGCATGCCAGCAGTATAAGGCATGGTTAAAACAGGCGCCTGGGTGGCTGAGGTCAGGATCCCAGGCGCCTGAGATGGAGCCCCACCCCTCATAGGGCTCCCCAGGGGCTCCCCGGGGAAAGCTGGCTTCTCCCTCTTCTGCCACTCCCCCTGCTTTGCTCTCTCTCAAATAAATAAACATAAATTTAAAAACCTTAAAACATACACACACAGGACTTTGGCACACATCTGGTTGAGTATGTGATTGTAGAGTAGTCAAATTCTAAGGGATTTTTTCCCAAAAAATGTATGATATAGGATAGACCTAGAGGGAATATTATGCTAAGTGAAAAATACAAAAACCATACAATTTCACTTACGTGTGGACCCTAAAAGCAAAACAAATAAACGAACAAACAAAAAGAAGAAACAGACCCATAACTACAGTGGAGACGGGAGTAGGGAGGAAGAGGGAAACGGGCAAAAGGGAACGGGAGATGCAGGCTTCCAGTCCTGGAATGAGTAGTCACAGGGATGACGCGCACACCATAGGGTGGCGACAGGCGGGAGCTAGCTACATTTCCGGTGAGCACACCTTAACTGGCCTTGAGTCACTCTGTTGCACACCTGAAACTAATCTAACAGCCTGTGCTAACTCACCTTCAATAAATGCATTAAGTAAATAAATAAGTAAAACAGACCGTGAGTATCCATCTCACCGAGAAGTTATGATGTATAAAAAGAAATTTACACTGTGCCTACACGGGTGATCTCTCTATTAACAGTGGTTATCTCTCTAGGTCCTTGGACAGTGAGTGATTTTTAATTGTTTTGCTTACCCACACTGCCCATACGAACGCTGAAGTCACCTTCCAGGCTCAAATAGTTATAGTTAACTGACAATTCCTGCATTTTCTCCATCAGAGCAGCATCTCCCGCTGTTCCCCATTCACTGACCGCTCCCCCCCCCAGGCTCTCACCCTCTCCCAGCACATGTCTAATGTCTAGCATCTCCCGCTTCCTACAGCCTGCCATCACACTGGTGCTAGTCCCTCATTCCAGCGTTGCTGCTCCTTTCCTGTTGCCCTTGTCCCTGGTTAAAATTCTCTTGCCTTCAGAGGCCTTCCCACACCACTACTGCTTGCGCAGGACTTAAAAAAAAAAGGAAAGATGAATCACATTAATCTGACTGCACAAGACTTTTTCAAAAAGGGTTAATCACATTCTGCCCTGACTGTTAGTTTGTCCCCGGACACAGATTTGACTTCAGGCCTTGCAATTAAGTAGATCAACACGAACCATTCCACAGACAATTCAGGAATGAACTCAGCTTGGGTTACAGCTCTGACCCCACGGCCCCAGGTTAGTAAATCTCTCCAATCCAACAGATCTAGAGCACTTTTAAAATAAAAGACCTTGTGACATTCCGTGAAAGGACCTGTCAAGGCCTGTAGCCATATCTTCCTTATCTTTCTCACAGCTAAATAGCACACTGACCAAAGATGGCTGTTTATCTTCCTTGTGCTTCAAACAGAAGTAGAGAGAGCTCTGGTCCGAGGCATAATCATAAGGTCGTGGCTGATCCGCAGCTGCCCCAGGAGGGACCTAGAAAAAATACTTTCGGGAATGGCACGTTGACTCGCAAGCCACCAGAGCATGTCATAAAGCAGAGCTTCCAACAGGAGGGGACCTGACGTTTACCTGCGTGTTCCAGCGTGGGACTTAATCCAGGATGAGTCTTCCCTCTGCAACCTGGTATGCACACGACACCTAACTTCAGACTGTAAACATACCAGATGTAAGCTTATCTAATTAAAATTCAGCTCACTAGCTGTGCAAGGCCGGTGTCAATTAATGTTTATTAATAAATAAAAACGGCTGTCTTGGGATTTAAGCCTTCCGTAAGAAGCTTAGAAAGTCTATTCAGAGAGGATTGGAGACCACAATTTCAATGGGAGCTCCAGAGTGGGAAAACTGTATCTAATTGATTTATAAGTTAATTTCAGGCTGCTTTTCTAGATTTAATTCAGTCTTACCTTTCAGAATGGATGTGCTCCCCCCAAAAAAGGAGGCATAAACTGAATGTTTCTGAACAATAGTTTAATGTACTAGATGCATATTTAAAGGGTTTCTGTGATAAGCTTTTTGACAAATTTATTCTTGGGGAAAAAAGCAGCTTTCATATATTAGATTTCCTTAGTAAAGTTTTGACCTGTACTTAGAACCTCCACGAAGTGAAAGGAAGGGGCAAATTCCAAAAAGCGCGCGGGTGGCCAGGGGTAGGTGATGAGGAGCCAGCGAGAGCGTAGAAAGGAGCAAGTTTCCCAGTTCTCTGCTGGCCTGGCCTAATCTGCAGGGGAAAGCTGGAGAAAGGCTTAGCGCCGCCTAAATCCCTGCCCTTGCCCGGTTTACTGGCGTCACCTGAAATCGGCTGTCCCGGTCCACACACATTAATGTACTTCCCAAGGGCTGAGAAAAACTAAGCCCCATTGTTGGGCGCCCGGACACAGCCCGAAGAAGCCACTCGGGCTTCAGCGAAACCGCGAGCGCACCCCCCCATTCTTCTTAAGGGGACTTGGGGGCTCGGCCGCACAGCGCAGAAGGGAGGGGCCATCTGGGGCCCGAGCCACCCCGCAGTAATCGGATTCTGCACGCCCCGCCTGGGGCGCGGGGGAGGGGGCGAGGGCTGTTCCAATGGGCTGTCTACACTCGCTCGGACCACAACTGTCCTCTCCAACGCAGGAAAATACAATCGCACACAGCCCTAAACCCCGCTGCCACGGCAAAGCCCTTCCCCTACCCGGGATGTCTCTTTCACTCCGGAGAGGGGTGACCACGCCGCGCCCGCCGCCAGGCCACGAGGGAACCCCCCGCCGCGCCGCGCGTTCCCGAGTCGGCTGGGGCCGGACCTGGGGCGCCCGGGCTCCGGGCACTGCCTCCGGGGTGAGGTCCCATCGTGGGCGGAGGGGACTAGTAAAAGGGGGTACCTGAGAGGGCACTGCCCCTCTCTCGGCGCTGGGGCCTGGGGCAAGAAGAACCAGAAAGGGCCGGGTGAGCGCGGGAACTTCCGGAGCAGAGCGCGGGTCCCCGGCGGACTTTCCCGGGACTGCGAGCCCGGACGGAGCGACGCCCCCCGCCCCGGCCCGGCCCGCGGAGCTCCCCTTACCATCTCCTTGCGGAGCAGGGCCAGCGCGGCGTCCAGGTTGGGGGGCTTGGCGGGCAGCCCCGCGGTCCGGGCCCCGCCGCCGCTCGCGCCCCCGCGGCTCAGCTCGTCCTGGATGCGCGACTTCTGCGCGTACAGCCGCTCCAGGTGCCGCCAGCCCCCCGCCGCCCCGCCGCTCGAAGCCGAGTGCAGCAGCCCGCTCAAGCTCTTGGGCAGCGGGGGCAGCCCGTCCACCCGCAGCCCCCGGGCCGCGTCCGCCAACCCCGGCGCCGCTCCCGCCCGGCTCATCGCGCCGGACCCGGCCACGCGACTGCCCGCCGCCGCCGCCGCCGCCGCCGCCGCCCCACCCCGGCCCCGAGGTTCTCCCGG
>PITA01035734.1:0-10211 GCA_004023965.1 Spilogale gracilis | reverse complement strand
TGGGTGGCTCAGTTGGTTAAGCAACTGCTTTCGGCTCAGGTCATGATCCTGGAGACGCGGGATCGAGTCCCATATCAGGCTCCCTGCTCGGCGGGAAGCCTGCTTCTCCCTCTCTCAGTCCCTCTGCTTGTGTTCCCTCTCTGGCTGTGTTTCACTCTGTCAAATAAATAAATAAAATCTTTAAAAAAAAAAAAAAAAACTTACTTGAGCCTTTGAGATATTCATTTTTTTTTTTCTTTTTTTGCTGCTGTTTTTTACTAGAACAAAGTCGCAAATTACCAAGATTGTGGTTAGATTATGTTTAAAGAAAGCATTCTTAAAGAATTGTGGGGTTCTGGCAATACCTAAAAATGGTAGGAGTTAAAGAAACATCCCCATTTAATTGTGATAGTTCTAGAAATGTTAAATAACTCTTGTAGATTTTTTGCTTTGTTTTTCCTCTCTTACCTAATGAGGGTCTTAAAGTATTAGCTGTTGGTTTGACTAGATGGAAGGAGATTTAAGATTTAGTAACAGATGGATTATGAATGCGTGCTTATTTTCAGATGACTTCGAAATAATGTTATGTTGTATTATTCACAACTCTACTGCTCTTTACTCAAGTGTCTGGCTATAGCAACTGAGAGAGGTAGAATATGGGCTCTTACTTACATTTTTAGTAGTCACACTGTCTTGACTCCATGATTATTGTTTAATAATGATGTGAAGGGGTACAGCATAATCAAAAGTTAGAAAATTGACTTATATTGGATCCTGAGGTTTATTGAATACTGGGAACTTGGGGGAGTGTATATACCTGGGGGAGTATATATACCTACAATTATAGTATCTGAGAAGGTTGACTGTGTACTCTGACTAGGAGTAGGGAGCTGTTGGAACAAGTCAAGGAAAGGGGGAACAGTATAGAACAGAATTGAAGGTATTTTGTTTAAATGAGAAACCTATAGGTGGAGTACATGTGAATAAAGGATAAAGCTAAGATAATCATCTTAACTTTCAAAGCAGGCACTCTGATACTTTCTTTTAGCTGTTAATCAATTACTCCTTAATAAAATGCTTTCTATTTTTATCCTAAAGTGTTTGGGTGTTTCATTTAACTTTTCAGGTCTCTTCCACTCCCCTGGGCCATATATCGCAAGAGAATAGGAAAAATAAAGTAACATTTCTTTGTCTCTTAAAGTCACCTAATGATTACAGTAAATGTTTAACACTTCAAAGCTGTTTGTAATTAGCAAGGTCTGCATTAGTTTAATTCTGTTTTAGAGAAATCTTTTAAGGAATTCTATAAGTGTAAGATTGAGTCCCTATAAAGGAGTAATTTAAAGTTCATGTATATATATAATATTCCCCTATAAGTTGGCTTATTTTCTTGGTTTATATGTTTGCCATAACCTTAATGGTTTTCAAAGGATTTTTCTGCTCTTTCTGTTTGGATTCTTATTCCAGCCTTGTGAAATAGGAATCAGATAATCCTATTTTATTTCAATAGAAATGGAGTGTGACTCTAGGAAAGTAATCACTTACTTGGAAAGTGACTTCATTACATAGCAACTGAATGCTGAAGCTGCGATTAGAAACCAAACTCTGAAATTTGTTGATTTTATGAAGTTGTATGTAAATAACATGTTAACAAGTTTGGCATTGTAGAGAAATCATTGGGATAATTACTTTTCAGTCAAGAAGTAAATGTTTACTGGGATAGTATTTTATAGCTTGTATAGCTAAGATGGGAGAAAAATATTCCTTGTATTTTATAATATATCTTATGCATACATTTTTAAAAGGGTCTTTTTGCGTGTACTTATGCACTGAGTAAAATTGTGGCAAATCTTTACTGTTCAAAGATAGTCTTTATTATCCAGGAGAGTTTTAAAAGTAGAGGTGATCTGGCATCTTTTTGAAAATATAGTTCTGCATAGTGTTTATTTGCACTGAACATTTGTTACATGTTGTTTCTTTGTATCACTGCTGTTTGCATTAATTTTATCTACAAAATACTTGTTTATGGAGTGTTTTTAATAATTCTTGATTTGTTAGCCCTTTTTGTGAGTGCAGTCACCAACAAATGGTTCATGCCTTTGAGTTATTTTATTCTGAGAAAAACTAATCTCATTCAGCAGGTCTTGTAAAACTTCATTAGGAAAAAACACAGAATCTGGAATCAGAACACCTAGATTTAGGTTCATTTTCACTATTTAACATCTGTTGCCCAAAAATTGGTGTCAAGTTGGTGGTTAAGACAAAAGTAAATTAATAGAGAGGTAAGCATGTATAAAACTACTTCTTTGACTTTCCTTCCCAAAACTGTTTTTTTCTGTAGTTCTCCCCTTATTGGTACTTGGCAACTTTATTCATCCATTTTTTTAACCAGAAACCTTGGTTTCATCCCACCCCCTACTGAAAACATGAGCAAATTCTATCAAGCTCTGCCTTCAAAATATATTAGAAACCAGCTGTTTATCCTTTCTTCTGAATTACTCCGTGATGTAAATCATCGTGATCCCTCATCTGGATTATATCAACAGTTTCATCACTGGTTTCCCTGCTTCTGCCTTTTTTCCTCACTGTCTTTTTCTCAGCCCAAATAATATTTAGATTCTTCCAAAACAAAAGCCTAATATCACTTCACTTGCATCCCTTCTGTGGCTTCCCTGTTTTACTCAGAATATACTGTTGACGCTTTAATAATACAGGGTTAGTGGTGCTGACCCCTGTGCAGGCCATAATTCATGCATAGCTTTTGACTTCCAAAACCCATTGGGTGCCTGGGTGGCTCAGTTGGTCAAGTGTCTGCCTTCGGCTCAGGCCATGATCCTGGGGTCCTGGGGGTCAAGTCCTGCATTGGGCTCCCTGCTCAGCATAAATTCTTCGTCTCCTGACCATAGCCACTCACGTGCTCTTTCGCTGTTTCTCACACACACACTCTCTCAAATAAATAAAATCTTAAAACAAAACAAAACAAAACTTAACCACTAATAGCCTACTGTTGGAAGCCTTACTGATTACTGATAACATAGTTAACATGTATTTTGAATGTTATATGCAATATATACTAAATTCTTACAATATTATAAGTAAGCTTGAGAAAAAAGTTAAGGAAATCATAAGGAAGAGAAAATGTATTTATAGTACTGTATTGTATTTATCTAAAAAAATTCACATGTAGGGGCGCCTGGGTGGCTCAGTTGGTTGGGCGACTGCCTTCGGCTCAGGTCATGATCCCGGAGACCCGGGATCGAGTCCCACATCGGGCTCCCTGCTCGGTGGGAAGCCTGCTTCTCTCTCTCTCACTCCCCCTGCTTGTGTTCCCTCTCTGGCTGTGTTTCTCTGTGTGAAATAAATAAAATCTTTGAAAAAAAATTTAAAAAAAAAAAAAAAAAAAAAAATTCACATGTAAGTAGACCTGTGCATTTCAAACCCGTGTTCAAGGGTCACCTGTAATCCAGAGTCCCTGTTAAGGCATAGAAGACTTTACTACATTATCTGTCTCATTCTCTCCCCCCCACACACACACTTGTTTATACACACTCCTTGCTATTTCTACCTCAGGGCCATTTCCCTGACTTCCTTTGCTTGGAGTCTTTACCTATCTGAATGGCTCAGTTCCTTTATTCTCTCAGATCTTTGTTTAAATGCAATTACTTAGAGAATCCTTCTTTGAGCACCCAATGTAAAATAGCTCTAACATCCCTACCACTTACAAATCCCCTTAACCCTGCTAAATTTTTCATAGCCCTGACATTATATATTAATTTATTTACTATTTCTCCTGAACATAACTCAGTACCTGGCATGTAGTAGGCCCTCAGTAAATGTTGAAGGAATAGATGAGCACAGCTTCTGGATTCATCTGAATCAAACTTGGTTTGAATTCTAGCTTTGCCACTTAATAGCTGTGTAACTTTTTGCCCAATATAAAATACAGATAATAAAAAAAAATCATATGGGGTAAAATTGCAAATCATTTCATGTCTAGGTCTTTATAGTTGTTAGTGAGTTATAATGCTCTACATCTCTTATTTTGAACTACCCCTATCAGATACTCACTTAAAAAAAAAAATTGTCGGGACACCTGAGTGACTCAGTCAGTTAAGCGTCTGCCTTTGGCTCAGGTCATGATCCCATGGTCCTAGGATTGAGTCCCATGTCTAGCTCCCTGCTCCACTGGGAGTCTGCTACTCTCGCGATACCTCCTCCCACTCATTATCTCAATTTCTTTCTCTCTCCCTCTGATAAATAAATAAATTTTTTTTTTAAAACTGATTCCTGTCCTGTGTTGGCTATCAGTAGAAAAGAAGCAGATTTCCTATATGATCCTTGTCATATGAGAACTCTGTTTCCACACAAATAAGGAGAGAGGGAGTATGGTTGGTTTGTTTTTTTTTAAGATTTTATTTGAAAGAGTGAGAGAAAGCTTAAAGGGGGGGAGAGGGAGGAGGGAACAAGCAGACTCCCCACTGAGCAGTGATTCTGACGTGGGACTAGATTCCAGGGCGATGGGATCATGACTTGAGCCAAAGGCAGACCCTTAGCCAGCTGATTCACCAAAGTACTTTGGAAGTATGGTTCCTAATTAACATGTATGCTTGACTAATTCTCAAGTACTGAAGAGAATTAGTGAAGTAATATTTTGAGCCTCCTGTACCAGTTTTAAATGGCAAATTCCATTTTTTTTTTAAAGATTTTATTTATTTATTTGACAGAGAAACACAGCTAGAGGGAAAACACAAGCAGGGAGAGTGAGAGAGGGAGAAGCAGGCTTCCTGCTGAGCAGGGAGCCTGATGTGGGCCTAAGTCCTGACACTCTGGAATCATGACCTGAGCCGAAGGCAGATGCGTAACGACTGAGCCACTCAGGTGCCCCCCCCATTTTTTCTTTTTTTTTAGTTGAAATACTCACATACCATAAAACTAACCAATTTTATTAAAGTGTACAATTCAGTGGTTTTTAATATATTTACAACTGTAATCACTAATTGTAGAACATTTTCACCACCTCAGAAGATACCCTTTACCTATTTGCAGTCATTCCCCATTTCTTGACCATGCCCCACAGAAATCAGTAATCTGTTTTTTTTATCTCTGTTGGTTTGCCTGTTCTAGTTATTTCATATACATGGAGTCATACAATATGTGGTCTTTTGTAACCGGCTTCTTACCGTAATGTTTTTGAGGTTCATCGTTGTTGTAGCTTACGTCAGTACTTAATTCCTTTTTATAGCTAGGAGTTCATTTTATGGTTGTCTATCTACAGTTTATCTGTTCATTAATAGATTGACATTTGGGTGATTTCCTGTTTCTATTCATCAGTTAATTGGCAATTTGTATTCCACATTTACTTTCTGAATACTGCTGTGAACATTCATGTACATGTTTTTATTTGGCCGTGTTTTAATTTGTCTTAAGTGTATACCTAGTAGTAGAATTGCTGGGTCATTTGGTAGCTGTGTTTAACTTTCTAAGGAACTGCCAGACATTTCCATGATAGCTGCACTATTTTACATTCCCACCAACAGTGTGGAAAGGTTGCAGTTTCTACACATTTTGGCCAATATTTGTTGTCCTTTTTATTATTATTATTTTAGCTCTCCTAGTGGATGTGATGTGATATCTCCTTGTGGTTTTGATTTGCATTTCCCTAATGACTAAGGATTTTAAACATCTTGGCATTTATTGGTAAATTTCTTGGAGAAATGTCTATTCAAATCCTTTAGCCATTTAAAAAATAAAGTTAATCTTTTTATTGAGTCATAATCGAGCTTTTTGTGTCTTTTGAATATGAGCCCCTTATCATATAAGTGGTTTGCAAACCTTTTCTCCTCTGAGTTGTTTGCACATTCTTTTTTTCTTTTAAAGATTTTATTTGACAGAGAGAAACACAGTGAGAGAGGGAGAAGCAGGCTTCCTGCCAAGCAGGGAGCCCGATGTGTGGGGCTCGATCCTGGGTCTCTGGGATCATGACCTGAGCCGAAGGCAGTTGCTTAACCAACTGAGCCACCCCGGCACCCCTGTTTGCACATTCTTGATGGTGTCCTTGAAAGCACCAAAATTTTTAATTTTGATGAAGTCCAATTTTTCTTTTCTTTTCTTTTTTTTTTTAATCTGTCATTTTTGTTTTTGGTGTCATATATAAGAAATCATTACCTAATCCAAGGTTATAAGGATTTACACTTTATTACAGCTCTTTTTTTTTCCCTGAGATGGATAGAGTTTTAACCCTTACATTTATGATTTTGACTGATTTGATTAACTTTTGTTATGTGGTGAGGCATATTTAGTTCTAGAGCATTAATATAGCAGCTTTTTTTTTTTTTTTTCTTTTTGAAGCTGCATAGGCCCAAGCTGAGAGCTCATCAGATTTGATAGCATCCTGCTGGATTCAGGTTATTTTCCTAGGTTGAGAGGAACTGTTAAGCTGTGTTTCAGATGAGAATTTATATTGCAGCCCTACTACTAAGAAATGTGATTCTGGTCCTAATAAACTATTACTGAGAATACTTATTCATCTTTTATAGTAATTACAATTGGCATACCATCTTCAGTTTTTACACTTAAAAAGCTTTGAGCTGTAGGGCATTTTTAGAAGTTGTCATGTTCAAACGTCATACTTTTTGTGATTTAGGTAGTTGGTAAAATATAATTCATTTACTTTTGTACCACATGAAGATACATTGAGCAAATTGAGTTCATAGGTTTTTATAAAATATAGAGAAAAATTGTCACATTCTTAGGGAATCCAGTTTAGGGAATTTGGTGGACAAAATTACATATTGGTGTCATCTTAATTCTTGAGGTTGCTTGGTGGAAGCCCTCATAGAATTCATTGTAACAATTAGTTGGAGCTACCTTGATTTGAGACTTGGATTCTGGTTCTGTGAATCTGCCTACTAGTAAAATTTACTTGTAAGCCTAAAGTCAATACTAAAGGTGCTTTTGTGATGATTTTCACATACGTGCAGAGCTGTGAAAAATTGAACTGGCTAGGTGTGTATGTTCCTGACCGCGGTCAAACAAGGTAACACTGCCTTGATGAGCTGTCAGTGCTATAAATAAGTGTCCTTTTCTCAGTCGGTTTAGTGCCATGTTTTTTGCATTTCAGTGCTTTTGGGTATTTCACTGTTTAAAATGGCCTCCAAGCAAAGTGTTGAAGTGCTGTCTAGTGTCCAAGTTGCAAGAAGACTAATTTTTTGTAGAAAATGTGTATGTTGGATAACCCTTGTTTAGGCATGTGCTATTAGCCTTGGGTTTGATGTTAATGAATCAACAACATATATTAAGGAGTCTTTAAACAGATGCGCGAAAACCTAGGTTATTAACTGGTTGAATGTGGCCAGAGAATGCAGGAACCTAACTCTGCATTTCCCTTAGGAACCCGTTATGCAGTATTTACTAATTTAGTATTTGCTGTGACTTAATAGTCTCCAACATAACTACTGTGAATAATGAGAATTGGCTGTATTTTGATTTAAATTTCAGTCTGCCTCAGGGTACTTGAATGGCTCAGTTGGTTAAGCGTCCCACTCTTGATTTTGGTTTAGGTGGTGATCTCAGGCTTGTGAGGTCGAGCCCTGTATGGGGTTCTGCACTGGCAATGGAGCCTGAATAAGAGTCTCTCTTTCCTTCTGCCTCCCTGCTGCCCCATCAAAATAAGTAAATTTTAGTCTCCCTTTGATTTGAAATGTATTGAAACCAAGTTAAAACTGCTAAAATGTAATGTCCTTACTAAATCCAGGTTTCTTTTTTGCTTCTTTTTCCATTTTGTAGTTCAGTACTTTCTCCTAGTTTTTTGAGTTACCCATACAGTTCAGGTTAGTTGTTTCCCACTTTGGCATTGTATTGAAATCACCTGGGGAGCTTTTAAAGGAAAAAAACTATCCCCAAAGATTGATATAATTGGTCTGGCATGCATCTTGGGTATTGGAGTTTTTCTCAGCTCCTGGGTAATTCTTTTTGTTTTGTTTTTAAGATTTTATTTATTCTTCATTTGAGAGAGAGCATAGGCACAAGTGAGCCTTTTGGGCGGATGAGGAGCTGACGGAGAGGAGGGACAAGCAGACTCCATGCTGAGCACAGAACCCCATGGGGTCTTAATCCTTGGACCCTGGGATCATGACCTGAACTGAAATCAAGAGTTGGACAGTTAACCCTCTAAGCTGCCCAGGCGACCTGCTCCTGGATAATTCTGATGTACACCCTAAGTGGAGAACTAATCTTCACTATAGTGGGGGAATTTAGGTGTGCAAATGATTTAAATTGGATATGATACAATACATCTCCATGGACCAGATTTAGAGTTCAGGAGATAGTAGACATTTCAAAGTTGTTATCTCTGGAGAGAACTTTAAGAACCAAATTTGAGCCTGAAATGTTTATATGTATTCCAAGCTGTTAGTATCATTACAGTTCTATTAAAGGACATCCATTTCCTGTACATACCAAAACAAATGTTGATGGCTTTATCATTTTTAGTGAATTCTCTTGTTTGGTGGCTATTTTATACACAGAAGGTTTCTGCCATGAGTTCTTCTGTGGAGGATTAATGAACAAAATAAGTGGCTGTTGTGTGGTCCTCTAGACTCAGTTATGAGTTCAGTGATTGTTTAGTGCCAGTTGTGTACCTAGACACACTTACAGATTTTGTGTCATGAATCTTTGGAGCTGAATTTGACAACTTACAATCTCAGGTTGCTTTGGTGGTGTTGTTTTAAATAATCTTAGGAACGCTGTGTTAAAATATGAGTAACCCTTAGAATATCAATCTTGTTTTTAGTCTTGCTGGACCTTGCATCTCGCATCCTGAGGCCTATACTAACTTTTTATCAGTCCATTAAAATTCCCAAGAGCCAAAATTGTTTCTGATTCTGGGACCTAGGTCTATCTTCCCTTTCCTTTGGTTGAAGTGATGCAAACGTGTAGATTCTGTCATACTCTTACTTTATTACTTGTTATTAGGAATACTTAGCACTTCTTTTTAGTCCTTTTTTTTTTTTTTTTTTTTTTTGAGTTGAGGGGGAATGGTGGGAGGAGAGAGAATCCAAGCCAACTGCCTGCTGAAGGCAGAGCCCAACTCGGGCTTGATCTTACAACCCAAAAATCAAGACTTGGATTCTCAACCTACTGAGCCTCCCA
Source organism: Spilogale gracilis (assembly GCA_004023965.1). Lineage (NCBI taxonomy): Eukaryota > Metazoa > Chordata > Mammalia > Carnivora > Mephitidae > Spilogale > Spilogale gracilis. The sequence continues at coordinate 1,082 of PITA01035734.1, read as the reverse complement.
GGTGCCCCACTTTTCAGTCACCTTTATATTGAGCTTCAATTTTGAATTCTGGGTAGTTTTGATAGCTCCCCATCTTGTGTAATTGTTTCTGGGATTAAAAAAACAACAACAAACAAGTTAATTAGCCTTTTCGCTTTATACTTGACATCATGAATCCACCAAAGTTAGCCTCAGTCCTCACAGCTTTACACACTTTTTTTTTAAAGATTTTATTTATTTATTTGACACAGAGATCACAAGTAGGCAGAGAGAGAGGAGGAAGCAGGCTCCCTGCTGAGCAGAGAGCCCAATGTGGGCCTCGATCCCAGAACCCTGAGATCATGACCTGAGCCAAAGGCAGAGGCTTTAACCCACTGAGCCACCCAGGCGCCCAGTTTTACACTTTTTCTTAACTCTTAGCATGTTTTACCTCTTTCATACTATTTTTCATTTCTGCTTTGTATATATTGTAAAGGTACTTTGTCTTTATTAGTTTTTTTTTTTTTTTAAGATTTTATTTATTTATTTGACAGAGAGAAACACAGCCAGAAAGGGAACACAAGCAGGGGGAGTAAGAGGGAGAAGCAGGCTTCCCGCCGAGCAGGGAGCCAGATGCGGGGCTCCATCCCAGGACTCCGGGATCATGACCTGAGCCGAAGGCAGACACTTAATGACTGAGCCATCCAGGCTCCCTCTTTATTAGGTTTTTTTTTTTCTTTTTTTTTTTTTATTGTTACTAAAAATTTTTTTTTTTCCAGTGTTTCAAGATTCATTCCCCATTCCCCACACCGAGTGCTCCACACTTTAGGTGTCCCCAGTACCCACCACCAGGCTCTCCCATTCCTCCACCCCCTCCCTCCAAGTCCCTGAGTTTGTTTCTGTGTTCAAAGTCTCTGTTGTTTCTTTTCCCTCCCTAGATTACCCTAGTTCCCATTTGCTTTCCTTCTGCCACTGTCCTCCAGTTTGCCCCTCATGCACCGCAAGTAAGTGAGACCATGCGATACTTGACTTTCTCTCCTTGGCTTATTTCACTCAGCATAATCTCTTCCAGTCCAGTCCATGTTGCTACAAAAGTTGGGTATTCATCCTTTCTGACGGAGGCA
>PITA01035733.1:0-10222 GCA_004023965.1 Spilogale gracilis | reverse complement strand
AAAATCCTATTAGAAAAGGTTCCTAGCCACTCCTTTTGCAGCTGGGGCTTGAATTCCCTGGGCCGTAAGCGGTGGGATCTCCTTCAGAACAGGAGGAAAAAATGAGTTGGAGGACATAGGACGACCTGTTTGCTACTAATCCCCACATATGAGAAAGCCAAAGAGGCTCTTGGGAAATTCAGGGACCTGACCTGCGGCTGTAACAACAGGAGGAGAGATGCTCCTTTTGAGAGGCTCTCTGAAAAATCATACGGGAAAGGCCCTCAAAGTCCATGATGGGAGCATGATGGTAGGTCAGAGTTGCACCCATTTTTACAGCATTGGCTGGTTCTGGGAAAATTATTTGCCATTCTGGGCAATATCGGGGGATTTGACTCCTAGCCCTGAGTGCTTGTGATATTTCTCTTCTGTAGTCTGAGAAGGCTTTCTGAAAGGGAAGTGACATGGGAGCGTGCATTTTCCAGTGGTAACGGCTGTGTCCGAGCTCACAGCCCTGGTGGGTCACCCAGCATCAAATAAACCTGGCGTGTCCTTAGAGACTGTGTAGTTAGCCTCCTCATTTCACAGATGAAAAGGGGGGGCTTGTTGGCTAAAAATATTAACAACAATAGCAGCAAAAGTGACCATTTACCATATGCCAGACCCTGCTTCAAGCAATTTGCATGCTTTAACTCAGTTCTTAACAATCACCCTGATGAGGTAAATGCTGTTATTTTCCCCAGTTGACACATTAGGAAACAGAGGATATGTCCCTTGCTTGAGATCACACACCTAGCATTCGCTGGAGCCAAGTCTTAAGTCTCGTCACGAACCATCTGTGTGATTTTGGGCAAGTTGCTTCTGTTTCCTACTGCAGAACTTAGCTCAGCGTGCAGCGCTTAGTAAGTGGTCGGTAAATGATCGCTGTTTTTTCTTTAATGTAAAACGTGAGTCCTGTACTAGCACTCTATGAGCCCTTGTTCCTTCTCTGATTTTCTGTGATTCAGGAAGCAGAGGTTCAGAGAGAGCCAAGTATTGACCTAAGAGGCTCTCCTGACTTCCATTTCAAGGCTGTTGCCCCCAGTGGGGTGGTTAACATGGCAGGTCCAGGGACACCTGCTTGTTCATTTTAGCGAGTTAGAGGAAATGATCTGGTGGTCCTACAGTTCATAATCAGACCCAAACCTGTTGGCTGAGTTGAGCCCTTGAAATATTTCCTCCTTCCTCAGCCCCTGGATAGCAGCTGGCTCTTCTCCAGTCTTGTGACAGTTTCCAGGCCCCCAGGTGCTTGAACTGACTAATATTCTGAGATCAGCTCTCATGCCCAATAAGGAATCCAGGCCTTTTTTCTTCTAAACTTGATCTCTAGGCTGTCATAGGACTGCCCTGAGGCCTAGAATTTACTGCCCTGTAAACTCAGGGCAAGGCATCAAGGCACCAGACTCCCTGTCACTAACCGCCGGACCACCCCCTTCCTCAGCAAAAGTTCTCTGAGAACGGACTGTAACAGGAAACCGCATTTGGGCTAGAGCAAGCTCTCAGCTCCCATCTATCTCCAAAGTCAGAGAACAGAGCGTCCTGGAAAGAGCTGTTGAGTGTAGGTTCTGCTGTCCCTCTGCACTTCAGTTCCTTGGCTGTTGAATGGGGGTATGTCCCCCTCCATACACCCACACCCACCCACCCAAGATTATCAGAAGTATTGAATATAAGCAGAACACCAGTCAGGTCAGATAATCATAATAGCAGCCAGCGTTTATTGCATGCTTTCTACATAAATAGGGCCTTACTGAATGGCCTCACGATCTAGCCCAAGCCTCATGACTTGACTCATGACTTGAAACACTAACAAGTTTCACTTTTACACCGTTTTACAGTGAGCTGCTGAGACCTAGAAGAGTCAAGCGCAGCGTCCAAGCTACACAGCCAGTAAGATGTGTCCAAGGATTATCAGTATCTCCTAAAAGCCCAGTGAGGCTCAGCAGCATCATGCAAATTTGCTTTGAATTGAAAAGGACAGTAGGAAAAATGGAAACTTTGAAAATAAAATAGCTGGGTCTAGAAGTCAAAAGAACCAGGATGTAGTTTTGCAACCATTGCCAATTTGGGGTGCGACACTGGACAAGTAATTTACCTTCTCTGGTTTCCTCAAAGTTTCCTCATCTGTAAAAAGCGTGAAGGCAGGAAGTCAGATGTGATCATCCTCCGAGCTCTCATGTTTCCTGAAAAGGCAATATTACTTGCTTGTGGCTGTAGACAGTACTGGGTTCAAATCCCAGCTCTGCTTCAGTTAAATAAATGATTGAACCTCTCTGCATCTGCCCTCCCTCCTCTGAAACAGGGATCCTAATAGATACCATATAGGTTTGTTGTGAGGATGAAGTCAGACGATGTAGTTGGGCATAGGGTTTGTGTTCATAGCCTTGAGGAACTTTTCCTGAGCAGCAGTATGGTACAGCACTACTTCCAACTGGGAAAATAGTGAAAGAATGATTGGAAGAAACCTATGTTGCCTGAAGGGAGTCTGGGGTGCTTCCATCTCTCCAGAGAGGTTGTCAGAGGCAGGAAGCAGCTCCATTCACACCAGCTGAGGCTGGCCAGCCCAGCTCCCTATCATGGCTCTGTTGTAGTCATGGATGGAATTACTGTAACCCTTGAACTCTGCAAAGGACCATGAGGCTAACAGAATGGAGCTTTCCCCTCGCTGGGAAGGGCGAGCAGGAACCAGGCTTCCTCTCTGGGGAGTAGGGCCGCAGGTGGGGGTGGGTGCGGGCTCAGCCTGTTGGGTCTTTGTCATGGTTGTCTAGACCACAGTGTTCAGCCAGCCAGTCTGCAGCTCCCTGTCCCTGCCCCAAGCGTACTGTCTGTGCTATTCGGAGGGAGCGTTTATTTTCTGATAAAAAGGCAAGAGAAAAACTGTAAGTCAACACTACTCCACCCCCTTAGGAGAGGAGCTGAGTCAGTGAATAAAGCCTTTTGTTCTTTCTTGGCTGCCAGACAACATCCTGGCTGCCACCCCCCTCCCCAAAGGCAGATGGGGCTGAGGAGCTTGATGGTCAATGCAGCAGGCCTGGTGGCCTCTCTTGGATCTTGAAAGGAGCTAGGGACAGCCTCTCAGCACTCCTAGGCACCATTAACAGGAGGCCCGTGGGGTTGGGTGTGCTTTGAGTCTCATTTAAATGGATGAGACTATCATCCAGATGAATCCCAGCAACCTCCTTCCTTTACCCTTAGCTGTTCTTCCAGTCCTGTTCTGCTCCATTAATATGAATTGATTTTTTTCCCCCTTATAGACTTATGACTCAGCCTGACCATTATCAGCAGCTGGCCACAGCCAAGTAAAGAAGGTAGCTGAGGAAAGCAGGACAACCCTAAAGCCTCAGTTTCTTCATCTGTAAAGTGTGGATAATATTATCTTGCAAACTTGGTGTGGAAGTGGTACATATATGAAGTGCATGCCATCCAGTAGGTGCATAGGCAGCCCTTTCCCTCTGGATAATGAGGTGGTCATTTCCCGGCACCATAGTAGGTACTCAGGATGTATGAGTTCTCACTTTCCTTCTTTCTCCAGTCCCTTAGATTGTGAAATTCAGGCCTTGGCAAAGGACACTTGCATACTCCACCTCTTCTGTTATTTGCCTTTTGGCCTACTGGCTTGGGACTCCCTTAATAAAATTGAATCCAGACCTTCCAAGTTTTTCCTTACATGGACAACCTTGAAGAATCTGGCTTTTTGTTTTCTTATGGAAGGAGGTGTTTCCTTCTGTGGTGGCAGCTGTAACTGATGAGCAGTGCCCAAGGGCAGAGTGAATCAGGCTGAGTGGGGATACTTGGGCCAGTCAGCCATCTTCCCATATCCCTCCATTTCCTTTTGGGGTGCTCTGGGAGTTATTTTGCTGCAGGAGTTGGTGCTGTCCAGTACAGAGGCTAATGATAAGCATGGGGCCAGTGCCTCGGGCTTGCATATGCAGGACCTTCCCTCACCCAGGTCACTCAGGGAGCTGAGCTCACAACTTTGCCTTCTGTGACCTTACAGTGCGAAATAGGGAATCAGAGCACATCTCATGTGAGGAACCTCACATGTCAGGGGCCCTGGAGGTTATCAAGCTCAAGTCCTTGTCTTACAAGTGATAAAATTAAGGTCCAGAAAGAGGGGCGGCAGCTGAGGGCACATAAACAGTAATTGCCTTGGCTGGTCAGTAGGAGCTTCCTTGGAAACAGATCAGGGGAACATTGCTTGGTGAGTCAGGTCGTATTCAGAGCGAGCCGCCATAACCTCCTCGGAGTTCCACAGCAGCTGCAGTGTTTTCAGAGTGCACTCACATTCATCATCTTGTCCCTGTCTCAGCGAAGAGGAAACACGGCCCAGCAAGGCCAAGTGCCTTGCCAGTGGTACTCAGCCAGGGCTGAGCTAGTAGGAGAAGAGGTGATTCACAGGTGGTTCTGAGGCAGCTGCGCAGACTCCGCCCCTCCAGGCCCTGCTGTCTTCTCAACGTCCCTCAGTCTCTAGAAACTTGTCACTGTACCTCATACGATGGATGTGTAGTCCATGTGCTCTCCCTGAGGTCCACCAAGTCCTCCATCGGCTGCCTCTTTCAAGGCCTCTTGGGGGGGCACTCTTTCTAGGGAGGTTTCCTCTGGCAGTTGAGCCCGTGCGTCTAGTTGTGACTTCAGGGTATGCTGATTTGGGCCCCGGGTGCGGGTTCTGGTGTGCAGTGTGCCAGGTACGCACCAAACTCTGGCTTGCAGTGGGTGTAGTCCAGGCTAGTGGGGAGGGCCCTCCAAGTGCAGCCCGAAGACTGGGTTTGAGTCCCTGTCCCACCATTTCTTTGGGGTGACCCTGATCAGACAGAACTTACTGAGGATCAGCTGGAGTCCAACTTGGGCTTGAGCCCATTATGTTACTGGAGAGTTCCTTCACTTCTCTGAGCTATTTCTTCATCTCTAAAATGAATACGACCTAATTCCTAGGGTTCAGCCAAGAATGAAGTGAGATAATGTAGACAAAGTTCTTAGCATGGAGTGAGTGCTTCCATTTGCATAAAATGGGCAACGCCATGGCCTGATTGGGTCAGTGAGCACCATGAGAATTCAAAGGTGTGTGAACGTGGAGGGATCTCATGGTCACTGTCTCATGTTCCCCATCGACCTGAACAGCCTTTAGCCCGTTTTGCCCCTGCATGGGCTGGGGACCATCCTTGTCTCCAGCCAGTGCTCACACCTTCCAAGGACTTTACAGTAAGACAGCTGTCTTAGAATAGGCCAGTTTTCTGCAGAAACTTTACGGGTTAGGACGGAGATGGTTCTCTGGGTCTCTTGGAGCCCTTGGCTCAAAGAACAAAACCCTGTCTTGCTTTGAGCCTCTCCCCTCTGCACTGTCTGCCCCGAGCCCGTGTGCAGCCGTGGGAGGTTCATGCTGCCACACACTGGCTTTACAGAGGAGGAAGCAGAGACCGGAGGTGTAGGGCTTCTTGTTAGGGCGGTCTGGCAGAATGGAAATCTCACGTATCAGCCACTGATTTGTTCTGACCATGGTTGTCAGCCTTGCCCCTGCCTGCGTGTCTAATGCAGTCTCGTGAGCAGAGCCGTGCGGGGGCACAGACTGAAAGCTTCCTTCTTTCCCTGCCAGGGGGAAGGGCCTGAAAGAGCGGCATGACCAACAAGCGTGCGAGAGGGAGATGCAGCGAGTCACCCTGCCCTTGTCTGCGTTCACCAACCCTGCCTGTGAGATCGTGGATGAGAAGACGATCGTGGTCCACACCAGCCAGACCCCAGTGGGCCTGCGGGAGGGCAGCGCCCCCCTCATGGGTCGGGCGGGCACTCCTGGGGCCTGAGCCTCCAGGGATTGGCAGAAGCCCGTGCAGACACTGGTGCAGGACAGCCTACCCTCCTATAGTTGGGGGAGGATCTACACTTTTTGTTGTGGTTAAAACCCTCCCTTGACTTTTTTTCTTTAATTCTACAGCAGAAGCAGGTGTTGTGCTGAGGGGGGAGAGCAGGATTTTGCTTGTGGACGGAGACAGCGGCAGCCCCGCAGCAGTGCTGCTGACAAGAGCTTCCAAACGCTGCCTGTGCCCTGGAACTCAAGTGGGGCCGACAGGGGCCCCCCCAGGCTCCTCTGTGCTTTATTACCCAAGATGGCTGCAGTGGCACATAACTGTTATCCATAGTTCAGGTCACACAGATCAAGAGGCGGTATTTAAAAACATTTAGTTTTTAAAATGGTTGGGATGGAATGCCCTACTGACCTCTGAGAACCAGAAATGAGTTCATTGGGAAGTAAAAACTGTGGGTTGAGAGTGGGACCTAGCTTGGGGGCTCCGGAGGGGGTGCTCCAGCTCGCTGGTGGTGATGTGCCTTGGTAACAGTGGGCTGGCCCTGGGCTCAGGGGCTCTTCCTATTTCAAAAGAAAGGGAAGAATTGCACTGAACATTGCACTTGGGGAGAGGATAAAGGAGGATCCGTGGCTGCTTTAGGCCAGAGGACCTGAGGGGGACCTGGGGTACTCTAGACACTCTGTTCAGGGTGGACGATGACCTCTTCATTATCCAGGGGTAAGACAACAGCCAGCTAACCCACAGGAATTACCCTGTGGGGCCTTGTGAGCTACTTCTGCTTGTTAAGTCAGAAGCTAGGCTCAGCGTTTGCAGGCGGCTCGGTGACTTCCAGGCCAGTCCATTCCTGTGGCGTAGCAGGGCTAGGGTCACAAGGCCTAACTTGTAAAAGAACCAGAACCATCGGAAGGGACCTTAGGGTTCCTCAAGCCTTTTGGACACGGGGCCCACGGGGAGGAAAGTGATGCCCGAGGTCAGAGCAGGCTACTGGCGTGGCCGGGAGTAGTAGTTCTGCACAGCACTGTGCTACATGGCTCAGCAGGGCCTCCAAGCCCTGACGTCACACTTGCAGGCCTTAGCAGTGCTCCCTATCCAGGGCTTCCTTCCCGAAGCCCTTCCACTGCCCCACGTGGAGAGCAGGGTCAGCAGGGGCCATTCTCTTCAGCAGACTACCCCTGGGCGTGGTCTGCTGAGGGGACCGAGGCCTCGCGGGTCCCTTGGTGTTAGTGATCCTGAAGAACAGTACGTTGCTGGTTTCTACTTTTCTACAAAAGCATTTCTCTGTGTACATGTTTTATATACCTCATTCTGATACCTGCATATAAAGTACAGGAGATTGCTCTGCATCTGACTTGTATCAATTAAAAAAACAAGAACCCAAAACTCTGCAGTGCCAAGTTTTTATGGGGTGCCAGGACATTTCTGCTGTAAGTTGGCTGGTTTTTGGTGACCTTGTGCACACCTGTGTGGCAAGCGCTGGCTCTCTGTCCTTCACTCTGGCCCTGTAACTCGGGGGCGGCAACAACTGAGTGCTGCCCGTGCTCCGTGAGCACTACAATCACTCAGGGTGAAGCTGTAGGGAAGGTGGCTATGCCGGCTGGCCCACTGCAAGTCTTCTCCCCCGCTCAGCATTCTTCCCAAGGTGGAGGCAGTTAAAGTGAACATCCAGGCAGCCCTTGGCAGGGGCTGGAGACAAGTGACGGGTGGTGGTGCTGCAGCAGCCAGAGCGGGAGGGGTCCTTAGGCTGCAGGTAGCGGCTAAGTTAGAGGACGACCCCTGTGGGGTAACTCCTAGGGCTCCAAGGAGGCGACCCGTAGGAAGTTGTTGGACTTGGAGCGCGGGATTTCAGCCTTCGGGTTCTCTGCCTCTGGAACAGCCAGGGTGATCTCTGCCCATGCCTAGACATTGCTCTATACTTGTATAAGTAAAGGGTACCCTCGATCATCAGTTTTGCCAGGACCCAGGTTCTGTCCTTAAATTGAACTCCCCAAACTCTGGGAGAAATCACCTTCGGGTATACGGATTTGTACTGTGCCCAAGGTCTCTCTAGCGACGATACTATCGTGCCCAGGGCTCCACATCCCATGGAAGCGCAGCCAGGTCTTCTCTCAAGCATTTGAAAGGAAACACTAAGGGTCTGAGGTGACTTGCGTTCGTTCCTCCCTTTATGAAGGTGGCACCCAGCCCCGTAGGCAGGATGCCCGAGTTTACAGGAATGTCCGGGCATCGGAGGGTGGAAGTGTTGGCCCCAAGGAAAGCACTGGGTTGTTCCCTGAAGCAGGTTGGCGGCTACATAAGGGGAGTTAGAGCTGGAGGCTGGTGGCGCGTGAGAAGTCCCCCGCTGTGGGGAGTCATGAACAGGGGCCCGAGAGTGGCCAGGAGAACCCCCTCCGTGTGCATCCCTCTGCTCAGTCGGGTCCCGAGTCAATTTTTCATTCTCAGCAATATCACTTATGTTAACTGCTTAATTTATTTGGTCTGCTGAATGGCCCACGATGGGCCCACCACTGCCATGCTTGCTGGGGACAGCTGGGCACAAACAGCTGATGTAGGGCTGCTCAGAGCCGGTGCTCAACCGCACCGCAAGCTTGCACACTCCACACGTCAGTATGGTCTATATAGCACGCACACTCTGTCCAGACAGGACATCTAATCCCACAACTTATCAGGTCTATGTACAGCATTTCACGTATCACCCAACAGATACAGCAACAAAAACAGTATTAACATCGAGCACTTTCCTGGATCCCCCGTTGCTTCCCCACCCCCCCCAGAAACCACAACCACCACACACTGCAGTAATATCCCAAACCCATTCCCAGTTTGTTAAAGATGGTGCAAGCTCGCAGACACAGAGGCCGCACGTTTTGTCGCACTGAAGGGTCCCTGGAGTTTGGGGCCAACGCAGGGCGCTTCCGGGGCTTTTCAGGGCCCACGGCTGGGAGCCGCAGCCAGGAGCTACAAGGAGCTAGTGACCTGGGCCACCAGCAAGGGAGGCAGAAGCCCAAAGCCCAGCTCGGGGCAGCCTCCCGCAGCAGCCTGGCTCTGGTACCCTGCCACCACCTCTTCCTGCCCGGGCCACGCTGAGGGGCAAGCAATGGCTGCCAGAGGGAAGGGCGGGGACCGCTCACACTGCCGCCCTCTTGGCCGCTGTGCTGGGCCTGCGGCGAGCCGACCCTCCAGGACCCACCGCACGAAGCTGGCGGTCTTGGGCTCCGGACTGAGGTACCCACCAGGGTGTGAATGACAGCAGCCAAGATGCACGCTTTCTCGAGGGGAGGGGCCCCTTTCTTGCTAGGCCCCAGCCTCTCGCGTTTGTGAGTGAGTGCCTGGTGCAGGTGGTGAGGCCCCAGCACTGCAGTCTGAGGACACGAGGCGGCCCCTCACTCTGACGTGACCCCGAGCCCTGGGAGATGAGCAAAGCAGCCCTCCCCTGACTCCTGGCTAGTCCCACCACAAACTAAGGGACTCTTCAGAACCTCACGCCTGCCCCAGAGCGGGGGAGCAGAGTGGCAGGGGAGGCGTAGCACCACTGTCATTTCACATCCTTGGGCAGCTGCCGGGCCACCAGCCTCCCGTCCGCACTCCCACTTAACGTCCCCTGCACCCAGGGGACTTGGGAGCCCACGGGCGGCTTCACCCCCGACCCTGCCCAGCAGCTCCAGGTCACGCTGATTAGTGTAAGCAGGAACCTCCTGGAATCCCAATGCCAGGGGGTCCCCAGGGGTCACGAGTAACAGATTCCTCCTGGCCCGCGGGCCAGCCTTGTCTTCTTTTTTTTTTTTCTTCTTCACAGCTTTCAGGTGAGTGTTGGATCTACTGACAGCATCCAGGCCCCTACACCTTGATGCGCTGCACCCGCCCGCCGCCTGGGGAGGTAGTAGGGACGGCCGTTCTGTTTCCGAACGAGCCGCCGATCCACAGGAAGCCCGGGCGGCCCTGCCCACAGCAGGGAGGGGCGCAGAGGGGCGACGGTAGATGCCTAGGCGCCCTGCAGGGGCGGGGCCAGGGCTAGGGGGGTGGGGCCCGGGTCAGGCCGTACTGCGAGCTCACAGCGTGGTCCAGCTCTTCCAGCTCCGCAGGCAGCGGGATGCCCAGCTCCCCGAGGTGCAGGCACAGAGCCTCAAAGGAGTCCTCCAGTTTGGAGAATGCTGGCCTAGAAAAAAACGGGGCGGGGTGAGCTGGAGGCCCGGGAGACGACGGCAGGGCCACAGGGTACTGTGGAGGGCACGCCCCTTAACCTTGTGCCTCTGCAGGGCGTGCGCTGCTGTGCCGGGCGGCTGTGAAGATGGCAGACAGTGGCCTTGCTCAGGGGGTAGGGGGGGAAAAGCTCATCTCATGTCTTGGAGAAAATGCAAGCATCAAAGACGAAGTGCCTTTTTAAACATTCTTCCCAGTCCTCAGACCGTTTC
>PITA01035732.1:0-10216 GCA_004023965.1 Spilogale gracilis | reverse complement strand
TTTTTTTTTTTTAAAGATTTTATTTATTTGACAGAGAGAAACACAGCCAGAGGGGGAACACAAGCAGGGGGAGTGAGAGAGGGAGAAGCAGGCTTCCTGCCGAGCAGGGAGCCCGGTGTGGGGCTCGATCCCGGGTCTCCGGGATCATGACCTGAGCCGAAGGCAGTCGCTTAACCAACTGAGCCACCCAGGCGCCCCACATGAATGACTTTTAATGACCTTGCTGGACAGTACCTACATTTGTAAGCCTATGAATGTATGGTTGTAACTTATCTGATTACTTCGAACATTACGGATAATATATATATATTACATATTATATATTAAGGATTAAATATACTGCCTGGCAAATAGGTGTTTAAGAAATAGGGTTATTGATATTCCAGGGCTTTGTGAACTAGCATACTGTCTTGTTAGCAAAAGAAATGTGTACTTTATTGCTTTATTCTTATATCAACATATGAATAAAATTGTATTAAAAAGCAGTATCTAAGGCCTAGATAACATGTTTTCTCTGCCCTCTGTAATAAGGCAAATCTTAGGAGTCATTGTTTGAAACTGCTTCTCAAATTTCAACCTCTCAGGAATTCCTCAGGGAATAATTATTGCTAAATGTGAAAGACATATGCTGATAAAAGTACAGCACATCTTCATTGCATTTTATTAGTTTTGGCAAGAAGTTGATTTAATTCTTTTTCAGTTGCAAGTGTAATTTCAATGATACTTCATTTGATAAGTAAGGGTACAGTATTTGACAACATAATAATGATTCTCAGGTCTGGTCCTGAAGACTGAAATCAAAAGTTTCTTTCCAAATCTACCCTTGGTACAGGAGGAAGGCACTTGGCATTGACTTTGGGAGATCATATTTTGCTATTGTACTAGTATCCAGGGTTGTTTGGTAAGTTGTTAAATCTGATGAATAGCTCATATATAGCATGGTTGTTCACACACATACTGAAGTGTGATATCAGGATGAGAGGCAGTTTTACTGGGAAAAAAAGCTGAGTTAGCAGTTTGCTGAGCCAGTCACAGGTGTTGTTCAGATCTTTTCACTAATTACCACTAACCTCTTATCGAAGTCCATGCCCCATTATAGCAGGACTTGACTCCAGTTTAGAGTAGAGGTAGATCAAATGCAGTTCATAAGAATTATCATAACATGAGAGTTCTTTGTTTCATTTTTATATTTGTTTCCTTTGCTTTTCTGAGTTGGACATAACTGATATTTTGACCTTTAACCTTCCAGAGTCACCTTGATTCATCTGAAAGATCCAAGCCCCAGTGTGGAAATAGAGGTTAAAAAAAGAGGTGGGAGGGGAGTGTTTTTAAAGATTGTGCTTAACTTCTAACTTCCTCAGCATTATTATAGAGAGGCTTTGAAAATAGATTTCAGTTTCTTAAAACTTTTCTTAATGTTGGAATATGTTAGAACACAAAAGAACAAGATAAAAGTACATCAATTTTTCTGTTTTGATAGAAATTAGGTACAGAGAAAATGGTTATTTTGCTCACATGTATTCAAAATTTTTTTCCATCTGCAAGAATATGTGAAGTTTCCTCCAGGAATTTCTTTGATACTGTCAACCAAATATTTTTATACCATTAAAAACCAATAATGACAGCACCACTTGAAGCTACTTGGCAACTGAGAAACCCACATTTTGCCGTCCCTTACTGTCTTTCTAGTCTCACACAGAAAAGAGATAATGAAATAAACAAAGCTTTTGATTACCTGACCACTGTAACCATTATGGAATATCACATATTTTAGATAGAAAAGTAAGAATTGGTGTAAAAACACCACATATTAAGACAGTTTTGTCTGTCAAAATTTATAGTTTCTTGTGTGGAGGTTTCTTCCAAAGTTGCAAAAAGGTTTTATTTGGCTAAAGCTAGACAGTTGATACAGCAGCTTAGCAATGTTGGCAAATATGAGGATTAGATTTTTAAATATGCAATCATGTAAGAATTTTGTTCCATTTATTTTGGTGAAAGGGGAAAAAATATGTACCCTTCACTGGTTCATTGGCTTTTGTTCTAAGCCACTGATGGAAGAGGAATTTGTTGAATTTATTGCTTGTATGTAGGCATAATTTCGAAAAATTCTGATTTCTACTCTCCCTAATTGTCAGCAGCCACTTTTTCTATGTATGTATCATCAAGTAAATGAAAAATATGAATGTGACAGTGAAAATATTAAGCAAAAGATAACTGTACTTAATAAATGGTATTATTGATAATCTAAGGTCTGTAGAATAGTATATTGTCTTATTAATAAAAGAAACATTGTTTTTATTAGCAGGAAACTTTTCTAACTTATTTTGGTAAAAAAAATTATATTACCTTTTGTTCAGATTGCTGGAGAAATGCCATTCTTTGAGCAGTTGAAGCTTGTTTCACTATACAAGTTCTGTTACAAAAATAACCCCCACAGTATCTGATTCACTTCACTATAGCTACTCCTAAGAACAGGGGAGCCTGGGCTGTCCATATATCTGAACAGAGAGTTTGGAGTTAGCAGAGTATGGGAGAGGGGGAAATGTTAAATTTCATATTGTGTTGGCTGAAATTTCCTTAGAGGCACTAAAGCTTTGGCAGTATATTATTTATGTGTTTGTTTCAGTAATTCCTTAGTCTTGAAGTCTTCCCTCATCTGGAATTCACATCCCCCTTCATGGTCAGCTAAATGTATAGCGACTCTGATGGTCACCAGGACAAGGCGTCTCTTCCTAATGGCAAGATACTGCCCCCCGCCCCCAAGATCCAATTAAAAGTATTAAATATGTGAAATAAAAATCCGAGTCTCTCCTTTTTCATAAACAGTGAGATAAAAAGAATCTGACTATAATCAAAGCCTGATTTGTTAAGATATGTCATAGAAAAAACGTATTTGCACATCAAATAAGACAATACATTCAAATGTGAAATCCATATACCGTTAAATAAGTTTGCTTGTTGTCTATTTTTCATAGATGTTTTAAGGTGACTTGAAAGTAAAAATTTTTTGCTGGAAACTTTTTCAGCTTGATTTATGTAGATGTGAATTTCAGATTTTCTTAAAAAGCAAAACATTTTCCAGGAATCATTAGTAAAGATTAAACCAATAGGGGAAAGTGTTAATAAAGATTTTTGAATTTTTTCAGTGTTGAAAATACCAAAAAATAAAACCTTTTCCTAGGTTGTCTAAATAAGTCACACTAATGGTATAATAACTAGCGGATAATTATGGAACCATCACTAGCTTTTGAAGGGTTAACTCTAGCCAGAGAAGAGACACCAGGGATTACATTCTAGTTCATGTGCCTGAATTAAGTAAGTTCCAGAGAACTTAATTGATTGAATGACGCCAGGTCAAATATTGATTCATGACACTATGTCTCAACCTTTTTATGAATTAAACATGAACACTTTTCCCCCCCTTTTCTAATTCCTTAGGTTTTGAGGAATGGCGGTAGGCTTGTGGTCTAGCAGGCTGTCTCAGGTGGGACCAGGAGTTCTTATAATACCTCACACTGGCTCCATCCTTCTTATAGTGCTGGGATATCATGACCAACCTTCAGGGAGGAACATATGTAAGAGCTCCAGGGCATATCGTATAGGGAATAGGAGGAATTTGAAGACACCTAAGGGTGATTTCTTTATCCAAGAAAATAGATTATTGGGGTGGGACAAAAGGATATTTCTCATTCTATGGAAAAGTCAAGTCTCCTGGCTGTGAGGAACCATCTGTATTGTCTTTGCACTCAGTGTCTTTGAAAGGTTTGGTGTGCATCCTGGATATGGAAAGTCGCAACCAAGAACATACGTGACTTGCAGAGTTATACTTATTTAGAAATTGGTCAGTCCATTTAGACCCTCAGAACAGTAACGGTAAGATTCTAGGCCCCTTGACCAAGAGCAATGGTCTAGGGCAAACAGCTGTAGCTTTTGCTCTGTCAAAAGCTGAAAGTGTTGGGAGAATACTGGGATCAGAGGGGTGGCGGTTAAGCTTTGGTACTGGCTTTGAATCAGCGGTGATGAATAGACCTGAGTAGGCTACAGCAGGCGAGGCCTCTGGGATGATGAGACTAGTGGCACCAGAGGACAGAAGAGGACAGTGAAGCTCTGACCTGAGGATTGAGTTAATGGGAATTGCACCACCACGCAACTCATGGATTACAGTGGGGGAGGTCTAGAGGTGGCTTTTTACAAGCTGAGTAGTTCTCCTTGGAAGTTTTCATAGTGTCACAGAAGAGAGGTTCACAGAGCAACTCCAGGATGATGTGAGGGAGAGTTTTAGGAAGAGTTTGTCCTGGGAACATTGGCTCATGCTCTGTAAGGTTCTGGACCTCACGGTAACAGGGGCATGTTACTCTGTGCGCCTGCCTGTATCTTGGCTTCTTTTCATTTGTCATCTCTGATTTTCATAGTAGCCCTTTGTAATAGACATTTTCACTCCAATTTAAGGATAAGGAAACTGAGGGAGGCTAAATTGTTTACCCCGTTCCACATGATTACTAAGTAGAAAGCAACCCCCACAGTATCTGATTCACTTCACTATAGCTACTCCTAAGAACAGGGGAGCCTGGGCTGTCCATATATCTGAACAGAGAGTTTGGAGTTAGCAGAGTATGGGAGAGGGGGAAATGTTAAATTTCATATTGTGTTGGCTGAAATTTCCTTAGAGGCACTAAAGCTTTGGCAGTATATTATTTATGTGTTTGTTTCAGTAATTCCTTAGTCTTGAAGTCTTCCCTCATCTGGAATTCACATCCCCCTTCATGGTCAGCTAAATGTATAGCGACTCTGATGGTCACCAGGACAAGGCGTCTCTTCCTAATGGCAAGATACTGCCCCCTGCCCCCAAGTACTGATAATTAACGTAAGGAACATTAAAGATGGATGCTTCCTGGGAATATTAGGGTCATTACAGATAGCTGCTTGCTGAAGTATTTTAGAGCCATACCTCTAGCCATGAGTTAATAAGCCTTTTTTTTTTTTTTTTTAAGTGGGGTAGCCGATTTTGGTTTGAATTTGCTTTTACTATACTCCAGTAAGAAGATGTGGGGATAACCATACCTTACCCATCTTTAAATTTCCAGGCACCACTGTTGTTTTTCCAAAGAAGTTAATTAACTCATGTAATAAAATTGGCCTACCTTGGTTCACAATAGTTCTTTCTAGGGCGATATAGACACAGAGGTGTCTTGGAAGAAGCGATTGTGGTAAGACCACATATTGACCTGTGTGGCTCAAGATTTGCTGATATTAAGAGTCTTAGCTACCAATGTAAGTCAATGAATTATTAATTCTGAGGAGATTCTGAGAAAATAACTAAGGGTCCTCAAGAAAAGTGCCTTTCAGTTGTTGCTTTTCATTTGAGAGGTATTCAGATTGCCCATATGCTAAGGATCATACTTTGCAGATATATTTTCACTTTTTATAAATTTTATGTATTTCTTTGCTTATTTTTTGTGGGTTTGTGAATGAACAAACCCTCAGCTAAACTTTCTCCCTCTTGTGCAAGGTTAAGCGTAGGCCCTGTGGAGGTTTTCTTTCCACTTAAGTACTGCTGACTCTTCCAAACTGTGACTTGCCTTGCATTCATGGGCATCGCTTGTGTTCTGGGCTAAGGCTATTACTCCCCTTGTACACTAATTGTACAATCTTTAGGTTTTACAAGAATGTAGCTTTATATGTAGAGAGACATGATATAATCTAAAGTATAATCAGTAATTCAATTAAATCCTCAGGGTTTCTGCCCTCCATGACTACTGGGAAGCATGTAGTAGTTATTTGTTCCTAACCGATGAGAGGGGTGACTGAAATGTTGCCTCTTTTTGATTAAATTAGAACTTCTGCCGCTTAAATACAATAGATGAGTTACAGAGGAATTCTCTTTTGTTAGGAGTTCCTGGTAGTCTCTTAGCTGACAGGCAGCGGACCTCTCCAGCTGCACTAGAAGTCTGACTTCGCAAGGTATCTGTTAGTCAAGTACTGTTCCTCGTAAGCCTTATTTTGAGACAGTTCATCAAACTAGTAGGACACAGGGCATGAGTTGTTGTTTGAGGAGTAGTTAAATGGGTCACTCATGCCTAGCTCTTCTCTACCAAATGACTAGTACCTAGAAATAATTGGTTAGCTTCAGAGTAGCTCCTAGACTGGAAGGCTCTGTCCTGGGACAGATGTTAATTTCATGTATTGATATGGAAAGAGCTGTGGTCACCCTGGGATGTAGATCTTTAGAATAATTAAATATAGCCAATAGCTTGAATAGATTTTCAAAGAGTAAAAGACTTGATCTTGCACGATCTTTGTTTTTACTCAATTCCGGGGAATGGACTGGTAGAGGGAATCTGAGCTAATATGCTGCGTTAAATAGAATGACCATATGCCCACATGTTCAGGACCCTCAGTTTATGCCCGTTGTTCTACAATTCCTTTTGAGTATATGTTCAACAGTAAAAACTATGGAGTTTTAAGTTAAAACTAAACAACAAGCAAAACCAGAAAGAACCTTCCTATGGAAGACATTTTATGGTCTTTTGACCAAAAATCCTTGTATATTTAAAGATAAAAGCAGAACTTAGAACTTATTTCATTTTACGAGTCATTGGATTATATATATTGATCATGTCAGTTTGAGTAACTTTTCTAAATGGAGTTGTAAGCGGAAAACAAAAACCATCATAAACCTTACTTCGGTTAGAATGTTATACCCTGTGATCAAAAGTTTTTGTGTAACTTAAAGATGAACAGACAACGAACATTTAGGAATGATTTCATTAGCTGGTTAATTAGATCTCACTTTGATTGTAATATCTAAAGTAGTTTTAAGTCTACTTTCTCCAACTGGTGTAAATCAAGCAAGATACTTTGATAGGTCTGTACATGTTTATTGTGTCAAACAGCAAATAATTTTACTTATTTTAATAGGTAGTTCACACTACCTTTGTTTTTTCAAATAGGTGAACAGGAAAGGCCTGCCCTGAGCTTCAGGACCCATGGCAACCATCACAAAGGCAAAATATGCCGACTTATATGCAGAAGGATAGCATTATCATAGTTTTGAGTTGTGCTTTATTATATTCTGTGTGCTGGAGAAAATAACATGGTTAGCCAAAAAAGAAAAAAAAGAGAGAGAGAAATTTCACAGAAATGCTCTTGATTACTTAGAAAACTTGTTTTCCTTTTTAAAAAATAGGTAAATAAATAAGATAAAATTTTGGAAATTGTAGTGTCCCACAATCACATTGTGTAGGTTGTGGCTCATATTTTCTTAAGATGTTCAGAAGCATACTGAATGAAGCAAATACATGTTATACTTATCACTCTTTACTTGGTTTCTGTTGATAAATATGTTGTTGAAGTAATATTAAGAATTATAGGTTCAGAAATTATAATGTTGAAGGTTCTGGCTCCTGAAAAATAATGCAAGTCAGTGGGTCTGAAGCCATTTGAAACAGAACTTGATTTTGTGTAGTCTTTTCTGTTTAGACTTCCCCACATGAAAAATTATAACTTTCACACTTCAATTACTTAATTATTTTTCTTTTATTTTGAAAATTACAAAATTGCCATGTGTGATAGGCTGAATAATGACCCTCAAAGATGTCCACATTCTAATCCCTGGAATTTGTGAATGTTAAGGCAAAAGGCACTTGGCATATGTGATTAAATTAAGGATTTTGAGACAGGGAAATCATCTTGGATTAACAGGGTGAGCCCAGTCCCATCACATGAGGGCCCTAAAAGTGGTGAATCTTCCAGGTTAGGTCAGACAGATGAGAATCAGGAGAGATTCTATGAGAGGGATGTCTGTCCTTTGTTACTCTAGCCATGAGAGGGACTCTATCCTCTGTTGCTGACTTTGAAGATGGAAGAAATGGACAAGAGCCAAAGGAATGCTGGGGTCCAGATACAGGGGAGCCAGGGAGAGTTAGAGGATAGTAGTGATAGGAGATGTGACAACAGAAACAGAAGGTTGGAGTGATGTAAGGAGGGGGCCAGGAAGAAAGTAGTACAGTTAAAGCTGAGAGCTTAGAGCTCAAAAGGCAAGAAAAGTGTTCTTTCTCTGGAACCTCAGAGGGAATCATACCTTGACTTTAGCTTAGGGAAACTGATTTTGGACTTCTGATATCCAGGACTGAAAGAGAATAAATTTATGTTTTTAAAAGCTGTTAGGTTTGTGGTAGCTTGTTATGGTAGTAACTGGAAATTTAGTATGCCACATTCATTGGAGAAAAGGTGAGAAATTCAGGTAAGCCCCCAAATGGACCATACTACCGAGATTTAAAGTATTTTTATAAATATCAGATTTTTTCCTACAAATGAATATGCTCATCGTAACTTCTGTGTAGTTTTTTTTACTCTTTTGGTACTATGTTTTTTTCTAGTTTGATTTTTTCCCTGACTTTATTGAAATATAATTAACACATACCATTGTGTAAGTTTGAGGTATACAATATGATAATTTGATTCCTGTATATATTGCAAAATGATTACCACAATAAGATTACTTAACACATCCATCACCTCATATAATTGCAATTTTTTTATAGTAAGAGCATTTAAGATCTTTTGTAGCAACTTTCAAGTATATAATACGTGATTGTTAAGTATAATTACTGTGTTATACATTGCATTCCCAGAACTTATTCATCTTATAATGGGAAGTTTGTGTCTTTTGACCAACATCTCTCCATTTCAAACCACCACATAACTCTTGGCAGCTACCACTCTATTTTCTGTTTCTTTAAGTTCAGCTTTTTTAGATTCCTCCTTTGAGTGAAATCATACTGTACTTGTCTTCTTCTGACTTACTTCACTTGGCATAATGCTCTCAGGAACTATCCCTGTTGTTTCAAATGGTAGGATTTCCCTTTTTTTATGTCTGAAAAATATACCCCTGTTGTATGTGTAGATATGAGTGTGTATCTATCCCATTTTCATTATTCGTTTTTCCACTGATGGGCACTTAGGTTGTTTCCATGTCTTGGCTATTACGAACAATGCTGCAGTGAACATGGGAGTACAGATATCTCTTTGAGATAGTTACTTCATTTTCTTGGATGTGTCTTCCTAATTAGTCTTTGTAGAGATAGGAGAAAAGAGAAAGTGTCCAAACTCACCTTTTTTACTCCATATATACTATAACTGTCACAACCAGATGGTTTTATTTTTATTTTAATTAATTACTTTATTATTGAGGTAAAAAATTTATATGTAATATTATATTCGTTTCAGGTGTACAACATAATTAGGTACTGTCATTCATTAAAAAGTGATCACCACAGTAAGTCTAGGTACCACTTGTCACCATACAGTTGACCACTTTTACCCATTTTATTCACCCTCTAGTCCCTTCTCCTGTGATAATCTCCTACATCTGTTCTCCAGATCGATGAGTTTTGTTTGTTTGGTTGGTTTGGATACCACATGTAAGTGAAATTGTATGGTATTGGTCTTTCTGACTTATTTCACTTAGCTTAATACCCTCAAGGTCCATGCATGTTGTTGCAGATGGCAAGATTTCTTTCTTTTTGGGCTGAGTACTATTCCATTTTGTATACATTCCACATCTTTATCCATTCATTCATGGATGGACACTTAGGTTGTTTCCATATCTTGACAATTTGATTCTTTATACTTCTTCTCAGTTTTTAAATATAAAATGTCCAGGCTTTTGGGGTAATTTTTATATGAAGAAAATATTTATTGTGGCTTTAGAATTTAATATTCAAGTTGTTAAAGTTACAGGTTAAGATATTAGTCTTAATTTTTCTAGTGCAACTTGTACTTTTTTTTTTAAGTCTAGTAAATTTTTAAAGCTACATTTAAGAACCTTTGAAGAATTATGAGTATCCTTTACAAACCTAATTATTTACTTTTGAACATTTTAAATTGAATTTATAAATTTAATATATTTGATTTCCGGGTGCCGGGGTGGCTTAGTGGGTTAAAGTGTCTGCCTTCAGCTCAGGTCCTGATCTCAGGGTCCTAGGATCGAGGCCCACATTGGGCTCTCTGCTCAGCGGGGAGCCTGCTTCCTCCTCTCTCTGCCTGCCTCTCTGCCTACTTGTGATCTCTCTCCCTTTCAAATAAATAAAATCTTAAAAAAATTATTAAAAAATATATTTTATTTCCATTAAATATTGCCATCACCTGCCTGATAAAGCTTTATATGTCTTTTATCCTTATACATCTAGTAAATGAAACACTAATATGCAAATAT
>PITA01035731.1:0-10214 GCA_004023965.1 Spilogale gracilis | reverse complement strand
ATTTCTGGGTTCTCTATTCTGTTCCACTGATTTATGTGTCCATTTTGATGCCGGCACCACACTGTCTTGATGACAACAGCTTTGTAATAGAGCTTGCAATCTGGAATTCTGATGCCTCCAGTTTTGTTTGCCTTCTTCAAAACTGCTTTGGCTATTTGGGGTCTTTTGAGGTTCCATACGGATTTCAGGATTGTTTTTTCTAGCTCTGTGAAAAAATGCTGATGGTATTTTGATAGGGGTTGCATTAAATACATGCATTGCTTTCGGTAGTACAGACATTGTAACAGTATTTGACCTTCCAATCCATGAGCATGGAATGTTTTCCCATTTCTTTGTGTCCTCGCCTATATCTTTCATAAATGTTCTATGGCTTTCAGAGTATGTACCTTTCACTTCTTTAGTTAGACTTTTTCCTATGTACCTTATTCTTTTTGGTGCAATTGCAAATAGGATCAATTCCTTGATTATATTTCTGCTGCTTCATTATTGGTGTATAGAAACATAACAGGGGCGCCCAGGTGGCTCAGTGGGTTAAGGCTCTGCCTTTGGCTCAGGTCATGATCTCAGGGTCCTGGGATCAAGGCCTGCATCGGGCTCTCTTCTCAGCAGGGAGCCTGCTTTCTCTTCTCTCTCTGCCTGCCTCTCTGCCTACTTGTGAGCTCTCTTTCTCGGTCAAATAAATAAATAAATAAGAAAAATGGGACGGATTTAAGTATGTGATTTTATATCCTGTGGCTTTGCTGAATTCATGAGGAATTCAGTGAGGTTCTAGCAATTTTTTGGTGGAGTCTTCTGGGTTTTCTACATAGAGTATCATGCCTTCTGTAAATAGTGAAAGTTAGACTTCTTCCTTGTTGATTTCAATGACTTTTATTATTTTTTTTTATTTTTGATTGCTATGGCTAAAATTTCCAGTACCATGTTAAGTAGCAATGGTTTGAATGGACCTCCCTGTCATGTTCCGGACTGTAGAAGAAAATCTCTCAGTTTTTCCCCATTAAGGATGATATTAGCTGTGGGTCTTCCATAGATAGCCTTTATGATGTTGAGCTATGTTCCCTCTATCCTTACTTTGTTGAGTGTTTTTATCAGAAATAGATGCCGCATTTTGTCAAATGCTTTTTCTGCATCTTTTGAAAGGAGTTAGTAACAACTAAAGCACCTGCAAGAAATATTAAAGGGGATGCTCTCTTTTTATTTTAATAGTAATTTATTTTATTTTTTAGTGTTCCAAGATTCATTGTTTATGCCCCACACCCAGTGTTCCATGCAATTCATGCCCTCAGTAACCACCACCAAGCTCCCCCATCCCCCACCTCCCTCGCTTCCAAAATGCTCAATTCATTTCTCAGAGTCCAAAGTCTCATGCTTCATTTAAATGGGACTCTTTCAGTGGTACAAAAAAGACTAAAAACAACAGAGACTAGCAAGGAACAGAAAAAAATCTCTGGAAACAATGATTTAGCAGGTAATACAGTGGCACTAAATTTGTATCTATCAATAATCACCCAGAATGTAAACAGACTGAATGCTCCAATCAAAAGACACAGGATATCAGAATAGATTAAGAACACACATCTAGTGGTGCCTGGGTGGCTCAGAGGATTAAGCCTCTGCCTTTCAGCTCAGGTCATGATCTCAGGGTCCTGGGATCAAGTTCCACATCAGGCTCTCTGCTCAGTGGGGAGCCTGCTTCCTCTCTCTTTCTCTGCCTGCCTCTCTGCATATTTGTTATCTCTCTGTGTCAAATAAATAAATAAAATCTTTAAAAAAAGAAATAATACACATCTATATGCTACCTACAAAGTCGTATTTTAGACATAAAGACACCTGCAGATTGAAAGCGAGGGGATAGAGAACCATCTATTATGCTACTGGACATCAAGAGAAATCCAGAGTAGTCATACTTAGACAAACTAGGTGTTAAAATAGGACTCTAACAAGAGATGCAGAAGGGTGCTATATCATCCTTTAGGGGTCTATCCATCAAGAAGATCTAATAATTGTAAATATTTAAGCCCCCAACATGGGAGCACCCACATATATAAATCAATTAATAACAAACATAAATAAACCCATTGATGACAATACAATAATAGTAGGGTACTATAACACCCCACTTAAAGCAGTGGACAGATTATCTAAGCAGAAAATCAACAAGGAAACAATGGCTTTGAATGACACACTGGACCAGATGAATTTAACAGATATATTGAGAACATTTTATCCTAAGGCGGCAGAATACACATTCTTTTCAAGTGCACATGGAATATTCTCCAGAAAAGATTACACAATGGGCCACAAATCAGTCTTTAACAAGTGTAAAAACGGAGATGACATCATGCGCATTTTCAGACCACAACACTAGAAACTGGAAGTCAACCACAAGAAAATATTTGGAAAGACCACAGATACATGGACGTTAATGACCCTCTTACTAATGAATGAATAGGTTATCCAGGAAATTAAAGAATAAATTTAAAAAAATACATGGAAACAAATGAAAATGAAAACACGATGGTCCAAAACCTTTTGGATGCATCAAAGACAGTCTTAAGAGAGAAGCATATAGCACTACATGCCCATCTTAAGAAGCAAGAAAAGTTCAAATATACAACCTAATCTTACAGCTAAAGCAGCTAGAAAAAGGACAGCAAATGAAAGCTAAAGTCAATAGAAGAAGGGAAATAAAGATTAGGGCAGAAATAAATGATATCAGAATGAACAACAACAACAACAAAACAGTAGAACAGATCAATGAAACTAAGAGCTGGTTCTTTGAAAGAATTAATAAAGTTAATAAACCCTTAGCCAGGAGACATCAAAAGGCACTTCTCCATAAAAGACATACAAATGGCTAACAGACATATGAAACAAAAGTTTCATCATTATGAGCTATCAGGAAAATTTAACTCAAAACCACATTGAGATATCACCTTACACCAGTCAGAATGGCCCAAATTGATAGGACAGAAAATAACAGGTGTTGGAGAGGCTATGGAGAAAGGGGAACCCTCTTTTTTTTAATTTAATTTTATTTTTTCAGTGTTCCAAGATTCATTGTTTATGGCCCACACCCCGTGCTCCATGCAATACGTGCCCTACAGTGTTGGTGGGAACACAAGTTGGTGCAGTCACTTTGGAAAACAAATGTGGAGATTCCTTAAAAAATTAAAAATAGAGCTACACTATGACCATCCAATTGCGCTATTGACTATTTACCTCAAAGATACAGATGTAGTGAAAAGAAGGGCCATATGTACCCCAATGTTCATAGCAGCAATGGCCACAAACACCAAACTGTGGTGCCCTTCAACAGACAAATGGTTAAAGAAGATATGGTCCATATATACAATGGAATATTATGCCTCCATCAGAAAGGATGAATATCCAACTTTTGTAGCAACATGGACCAGATTGGAGGAGATTATGCTGAGTGAAATGAGCCAAGCAGAGAAAGTCAAATATCATATGGTTTCACTTACTTGTGGAGAATAAGGAGTAATATGGTGGGCAGTAGGAGAAGGAACGGAAATGTGAATTGGGGTAAATCAGGGAGGAAGATGACATGAGAGACTTTGGACTCAGAAAGAAACTGAGGGTCTTGAAGGGAAGCGGGTGGGGGGATGGGTGAGCTTGTTGGTGGGTATTGAGGGCCTGTATTGCAAGGAGCACTGGGTGTGGAGCATAAACAATGAATCCTGGAACACTGAAAAAATAAAATAATGTAATAAAAAATAAAATCTATATCCATCATTTGTTTCTCTGTGATAAATATTCTACGTTTTATTTTGTGAGATAGTTCAGTATTAGGCAGAAGACCTTGATTTTAATTTTTATATCACCTCTCTATATACTAATGGGCAAATCACTTAATATCTCTACGTGTTAAACTATTAAAAATTTAAAATATATATATATCTAAGTGTTACATCCCTCCTCTATAATATGGATTATTTGTGACTATGAGATAATATATATGAACATCTTTGAAAAATGCAAAGCACAAGATTTTGTGAGTTTATATTAGATGTGAGGTTTATTATTACAATTTTTATTAGTCTGACTGTTGGCAAAAAACTCATCTCAGAACTTTGACTATTAGATAAATGTATACCCTTTGAGCCCTGCCTTCCCATGCTCTTTTCTAATAATGGCAAAAAGAAGTAAGCGTCCACAGACTAATGGTATTTGAAAGTGGAGCACTGCAGTATTCTATTGTTTTAATAATGCCTATCTTCCCTGAAACATAAAGAAAACAATTTGAAAATCCTAGTCAAGTGTTTCTATCAATCTGTACTTATCTTGCCACCTAGTGTTGTAGGTTTGAATAGCAGTGTTCTTGTGGTGCGTTTTAAATAAGTTAATTACTATATTTGCTTTCATTTGGATAATTTTCCTCATGTTATCACCATTCTGTGTCTTCCTGAATGCTTTTGAAATTGTCTCAAATTAAATATAAATTTAGGGATGCTTAATATTTCAGAGAGAAGTATTTGACAATGTGTTGGGTATGACTCTAGAAGTATCATCTGTTTAGCAGTTTGCTATACAGAACAAAAGACAAGAACATATTCTAAATTATCCCCCCAAAATCCAATTAGTATACATATTAATGACATCATTTTTAATATTTTCAACTGTTTACAAGGGCATCAATTAAATATTCAAAAAGTCATATATGTGTTTATATTTTCACAATGTAAACACTTCCTATTATTACCTCTTTTAGAAGTCTATGTAAGTATGACCACTAAGTATTAAACCAACCAAATCAGTTATTTGTGAGAAAGGAGGAACTTTACATACAGGCAAGGATTTACTCTTTGGAAAATGTGAGGAAACGAAACATAAAAACAAGAGATGGGATCAAACAAAAAAGGGAAAAAACAAGGTGGTAATACTATGATGATAATGAGAGCAGTTTGTAAAACGTCTAAGAGTCATAGCCAAGAGAAATAAAATAGACAACAGGATTAAAGCACTTAATTAATATTTCTACTAATAGAGATGTTTTCCTGGAAAAGCTTTCTTTATGAGAAACAAAAACAATAAAGGAAACACTGATAACCAAAGAGAAAAGTCACTGAATATACTATGCTAAACATAAGAAATATATTATTGGGAACCTGGGAACTGAAACATATAGCATTTAAAGTTGGTAGGTAAGTACTCAAACAGTGCAACAGATGGGTGACACAATTTTTATGTACATGTATACTTCATTAATACTTATTAACAGTAGATGTTGTGATTTGTCCATCTCCATTTTATATGAGTGACTTACTTGAGATTGCATATGGCTATCAGTGGCATCTGGAATGAACCTAGGCATTGTGATTCAAAAAATGAACTTAAATTATTGTGTCACTTGCCTCTGACTCCACTGTGTGACTGCATGTATAATTTAACTTCCCTTGCTTTTTCTTTTGTAGGAGATGTAGAAGGCTAGGGGTGTTGAGTTTTCCAATATCCCATATATGTCTCATAAGCAGCCCAGTTTTAGTTAATGTCCTGGCCAATACGATAAGATTTTAATGCTTTGTGCACAGTGATCTGTAAGTACCCCTTGTGAGGTCTTTCATAATCACTCCAATATGTCAACAGAAATTACATTTTGAGAGGCATATGGAATTGAAAGATTTATTATACTTACAGGTCCTAGAGCACAGCACAGCACACCACTGGGACACTGTATAGGAAGAGCCCCAAGGGAACAGGCTCAAGCAAGCAGGGGACCCAAAGGAGAGTGAGGACCAGTGAACAAGGGTCACGGTGGAGTACATAAGCAAAAAGGCATGGGGGATTTCATTGTTCAGTCTTCAATGGCAGTCAAAGGCAGAGGATAACAAGAAGGGGAACTTGTGGCAGGGACCAGACTCATCACACTGGTGCACACGGTCACTGAGGTGGGGTGCTCATAGCCTCTTTGTAGGGATGTTAACATAGCAGGAAAATGTGTTTTAAAATTTACTGAAAAAAAAAAGAGGGGCACCTGGGTGGCTCAGTTGGTGGAGCATGTGACTTGATTGTTGTGAGTTCAAGCCCCATACTGGGTATATAAAATTACATGAAATCTCCAAAAATTTTTTAAAATAAATTCTAGATACAGTATTATTCTTTTATTTGGGGGATTCCATAGCCAAATAATAAGTAATATTCACAAACCTGGTACAATGAATACTGTTGCTCAATAAATATGTATTGAGTAAATGAATGAATGGGTAATGAAATAAATATTCTTCATGTTCAACACTGATTCCCTAATGAAGGCCTTCATCTTCTCCACACCTGGAATCCTGCCCTTCATATGTAACACTCAAAATGAATACCTTATAATATAAACACCGCTTTAACAGTATCCCGATTTAAAAAAAATAAAATCAATGGTCCAGTTATCAATTGCTATATAATAAGCCATCTCAAAATTTGTTTAAACATTTTTTTTCATCAGAGAGAGGGAGAGAGAGAGAGCAAGAGCAGGGAGAGGGACAAATGCAGAGGGAGAGCATCTCAAGCAGACTCCATGCTTAGTGCAGACCCTGAAGAAGGGCTTGATCTCATGACCCTGCGATAATGACCTAAGCTGAAATGAAGAATTGTATGCTTAACTAAATGAGCCACCCAGGTGTCCCCAAACCTTGTTTAAACATTGGTCTTAAAAACAAATTATTTTTCTTCAAGAGTCTGTGAGTTCATTGGTCTCAGCTGGGTGGCCTTTGCTTGGGATCACATGTGTGTTTGCTGGACAGGGGCTGGGAATGAAATAATCTGAAGCTTAAAAAAAGGCTTCATGGGGCGCCTGGGTGGCTCAGAGAGTTAAGCCTCTGTCTTCGGCTTGGGTCATGATTCCAAGGTCCTGGGATCGAGGCCCACGTTGGGCTCTCTGCTCAGCAGGGAGCCTGCTTCCTCCTCTCTCTCTGCCTGCCTCTTTGCCTACTTGTGATCTCGCTCTCTGTCAAATAAATAAATAAAATCTTTTTTTTAAAAAAAAGGGCTTGATGGCCAAAATGGCTCTTTCGACATGACTGCAAGTTATTGGTAGCTGTCAACTGGGAGTAAAGCCGATACTGCAAATTGCAGTGTCTCCAAGTGGCCTCTCCACATAACTCAGGCTTTTCAAATCATGGTGACTGGGTTTTAGAAAGAGTATACCAAGAACATGCATTCTAAGAGACAAAGAGTGGAATAAGGTCTAGGTGTATAATTTGTCATATCAATTTCTGCAATATTCTATTGCTCAAAATAGTCACAGTACCTTCCCAAATTCAAAAGGAAAGGAAGTGATTTCCGCCTCTCTTAAAGGAATTGTCACAGAAACAATTTATCTCAATTTGCTTCAATCAAAACCATAAAATACTAATGGCATCTTACCGCTCTTGTTATTGTTATTATTTCCCATATTTCTCACTGATTCCTACAATCACATAACCCTATGTCCTCATTTTGTATTTGAGTAAAGGGAGGATGAAAATAGTTTTGTAACTTGGTAAAAGTCACACAGTAAGAGCTCAAACACAGATATGCCTTTGCCATTTTATTTCATTATCCTTTCATTCTACCAAGAAGTTTACTAAGATTCCCTGTGCTCTCTCACAACATAACTAAATTCTTGTGTTTCCAACATAGCCATAATCTGCCCTATTCCTTCCTATGCAGTCTATCTCTCAGCTTCCTTTGTACTGGCCTTCCCATACATTTGTTCTCCTTACCTGGGATACCACCAAGACCACCCCCTCAAATCTAAATCCTCCCAACCATTTATGATATCTTCATAGACCACCAATCCTTTCTCTGAATATCTCCCTACACATGGCAGCCCATAATGACTTCCCCTCCTACAGAGTTAAAATATGTATTTTTTATATAATGGTTCATGGACTTGTTTTCATATGTATTAGTTTTTATTTCAAACAAATGTTATAAATTTTTGTGGCTATGATATATGTCACTAAGTCTTAGTATTTCTTCTGAATCTCCAGTAACTCCAACCCTCTAAGAATGGTACATCAGAGAACTGGTGATAAATTACACCATGTATGTAAGTCATGCTAGAGTCAACTGGAGCCCTCCATACAAAAATTATCAATGGAAACATTGGTCTGAAGTAACTAGTTTGATCATAGTTAAGTCAAGCATAATACAGACTATACATTCATGCAAATCTTGTGCTGCACTCACTCCATAGCCTTCTCAGCAAATTAGAGAGAAAACCCTACAGAGCAAAGTGGCCAAGAACAAAACAGCAGAGCTAGTGGCTATATGCTGTGATTTCTAAATTTCCATTAAAGAACATTTTCCTTTCTGCTAGGTAGAGATTGAAATATCTTTGATACAATAATTCATTCCACAATTAAGAATGAAGTGTGAGGCACAAGTTCACTAAAATTATATGATCTTTTCTGAAGCAGATTCTGATCTGTTATAAAGGGTAAAGGGATGAGAAGTTGCTGAGCATATTATACGGAAGCAGGTTTCTCAAGAAAGAAAAAAGTAAATGAGACAAAGATACCTGTTTGCCTGGGGTCACACCTGCTAATGGTTCTAACTTCCCAAAGGAGAAAATAGGACATACTAAGGCAGCAATCCTCCAGGAGTGAAATACAGAAATTCCCCTACTAGCCTGTGAGGTCCCAACCATCAGCCATACCCTTCCATATCTTTCATTCATGCATATAACCACTCTCTGCAGGTTAGAGGTTTGTAAAATGCTGGCTTGAAATGGTGAGCACTGAAAAGAGGGTAAAGTGGGACAAAATTTTACATCATCCTTCCCTGCACCACCTTCCTTCCCCTATAAAATTTATTTATATTATTATTTTTCTTGATTTAAATTTTAGGTAGTTAACATACAGTGCAATATTGGGTTCTGGAGTAGAATTCAGTGATCCCTCACTTACATACAAAACCCAGTGCTTACCACAACAAGTGCCCTCTTTAATACCCATCACCCGTCTAGCCCATCCATCCCACACAACCCTCCATCAACCCTAAGATCATTCTCTATCTTTAAGAGTCTCTTATGGCTTGTTTCTCTCTCTCTCTTTTTATTCTTTTCCCCCTTCCTGTATGTTCATCTGTTTTTTTTCTTAAATTCCACATACAAGTGAGATCATACAGTATCTGTCTTTCTCTAACTTATTTCACTTAACATAATACAGTCTAGTTTCATCCATCTTGTTACAAACCATTATTCTTGATGGCTGAGTAATATTTAACTGTGTATATATACCACATCTTCTTGATCCACTCATCAGTTGATGGACATATGGGCACTGGCTACAGTTTGGCTATTGTTGATAATGCTGCTATAAACATTGGGATACAGGTGCCCCTTCAAATCAATATTTTTGTATCCTTTGGGTAAATACCTCCTACTACAATTGCTGGGACATAGTGTAGTTCTATTTTTAACTCTCTGGAATCTCCATACTTTTCTCTAGAGTCATTGCCCCACTTTGGGTTCATACCAATAGTGGAAGAGGTTTCCCCTTTCTCTGAATCCTCATCAACACTTACTCTTTCCTGTGCTGTTAATTTTAACCATTCTGACAGGTGTAAGATAGTGTATCAGCATGGCTTCAATTTGTATTTCCCTGACAATGAGTGATGCTGAGTATCTTTTCATGTGTCTGGTAGTCATTTGGATTTCATTTTTTGAAAAGTCTCTATTCACGTCTTGTGCCCATTTATTAACTAGGTTATTTCTTTTTGGGTGTTGAGTTTGATAATTTCATGGTGGATTTGGATATTAACCCTTTATCAGATACATCATTTGCAAATATCTTCTCTCATTCCACAGGCTGTCTTTTACTTTTGTGGATTGTTTCCTTAGCTGTGCTAAGAATCTTTTATTTTGGGGAAGTCCCAAAAGTTCATTTTTGCTTTTGTTTCCCTTGCCTCTGAAGACGTGTCTAGAAAGAAGTTGCTAGGGCCAAAGTCAAAAAAGTTGTTGCCTGTGTTCTCCTCTAGGATGTTGATGGATCCTTGTCTCACATTAAGGTCTCTCATCCAGTTTGAATTTGTTTTTGTGTATGGTGTAAGAACGTGGTCCAGTTCCATTCTTCTACATGTTGCTGTGCAGTTTTCTCAACACCATTGGTTGAAGAGACTGTCTTTTTCCCATTGGATATTCTTTCCTGCTTTGTCGAATATTAGTTAGCCATAGAGTTGTGGGTCCATTTCTGGGTTCTCTATTCTGTTCCACTGATTTA
>PITA01035730.1:0-10217 GCA_004023965.1 Spilogale gracilis | reverse complement strand
AGACCGCCACTCGCACCAGGAAGCCAATCTAAATGATTGGGTGACATGGAAGGATATCCTAACAGGACTCTGGAAGGGTCCCGACCCGGTCCTACGATGGGTCCGTGGTTCTGTCTGTGTTTTTCCTCAGGATCAGCCAGCTCCGGTTTGGGTGCCAGAACGCCTAACACGACGAGTACAGCCCACCACGGAGCCAGCTACGGTTGAAGACGATGAGCTGCCGACGCCTACTGTGGATGTCAAATGGCCTCCTCCAGCTGTATCCAATCCCTAACAAGTTTATGTATAACCTCTAACTTGTATTCTAATCTCTCTCGAGCAGTGAACCTCTCCTGGCAGCTGTCCCAGATGCTCAACGGTACCTGGACCGCGAAATTCCACAATCTGACAACCTCCCTCCGTTTGGAGAATGCCGCAGGAGTCAGTCCCCTCGCCACATCCCAGTTTCTGCACGGCCAGCAGGCAATGGTGTCCTTTGGAAAGTCCTGGTTTGGGACCATAGCGCTTGGCTGTATTGTGCTTTTCGCCCTCGTCCTGGCGGTGCGTTGGATAAGGGCCCTCCAACGCACAATGTCTAGAGACCGAGAGGCCGTGCATCAGGCGTTGCTCGCTATAAAGCATGGAAGCTCACCCCAGGTATGGCTTAGCATGCTGGACCGGTAGTCAATGATGGGCAACGAGGATGATAACCGCGTGCCAACCTAAGACAGGAGCTGCAGCATGCTCTGCAGTCTTCAATGACGGGTAAGGACGCGAGTTGATCATCCCAATCTAAGACAGGCACGGTCCCCTGTCCATACAAATAAATAAAAAAGGGGGAGCTGTCAGGGGCACGCCCCATAGATGGCGCTGCGTCTGCTGTGGAGAGCTCCACAGCAGACGCCCGCAGCGCTGCTGCCGAGGCTAAGGCGCCGAGCACATGAAGCAGCTCCAGGAAGCGCCCGCCCTGAAGATCACGTGACCGCATGCCTCATACGTGGGTCCGTGCTCAGTGCATGATCACCGGACTCCACCAATGCCTGCTTGCCGTGCAGTCCACGCCCCACATGAGGAGGAGAGGAGGAGAGGAGGAGAGGAGGAGACAGGCGGCAGGCGGTGAGGTGAGACAGAGAGGCAGAGAGGCAGAGAGAGACTGAGAGGCTGCCAGACGAGGAGGAAAGGAAAAGAGGGAGACCTCGTGAGAGACGAGAGACCTCGTGAGAGACGAGAGGGGGAGGAACAAGAGAATAAAGGGGAGCTTCAACGTTGACCTGTGTGTTGCGTCTTCTCTGCTGGCGGGGAACGCGACAAGTGAAGGAGTTTGCCAAGTTGAGAAAGAGGGCTCCAAATAGAGGGCTCTTTTGCTGGTGCAAAAATCTTCTGGGGAGATCATGTCTGCTCTGTTTAATGATATGAAGGAGGCCCATGTAGCTGGATCAGAGTGAATGAAAGGGAAGAGATTTGGCTGGAGAAGTAATAGGAGGTCAGATCATATAGAGTTTTATAGGCTACTGTGGAGCTTTTGCTTTTATTCTGAGTGATACTGGGAGCTACTGCAAAGTTTTTAATGGAAGAGAGACATCATATGCCTTACATTTTAACAAGATTACTTACTCCTTGTAGAGAATAAACTATAAGGGGCAAAAGCAGAATAAGGGAAATCAGCAAAGATGCTTCTGTATTAATCCTACAGATACATAATAACAAATTAGATTGATTTGGGCTAAATTAGTTGCAGCAAATAAGAATCAGATTCTGAATATATTCCAGAGAAAGACTGGTTTGTTCATATACTGAACGTAGAACATGATAGAAGGTAAGGAGACAAGGATGACTCCAAGTTTTGAAACCAGAGCAACTAGAAGGCTGGAGTTGCCATGACATGAGAAGGCTGTGGGTGGAAGAGATTTGGGTGAAAAATCAGCAGTTCGGTTTTGAACATGTTAAGGTTGAGATATCTATTAGATATCTAGGGGAGTTTTTCCCCAAAATTTTATTTAAATTCTAGGTAGTTAACATATAGGGTAATATTGGTTTTGGGAGTCAAATTTAGTGATTCATCACTTACCTATAACACCCAGTGCTCATCACAACAAATGCCGTCCTTAATACACATCACGCATTTAGCACATCCCCCCACCCACCTCCCCTCCACCAACCCTCAGTTTGTTCTCTGTAGTTAGGATCTCTTATTGTTTGCTTCCCTATATTCCCGCCCCCCACCCTGCACCGTGTTCATCTGTTTTGTTTCTTAAATTCCACATATGAGTGAAATCATATATTTGTCTTTCTCTGACTTTCTCTAGCTCCATCCTCATTGTTGCAAATGGCAAGATTTCATTCTTTAGAGAAAAAATTTATTTATTAGGAAGAGAGAGAGAGAGCATGTACAAGCTGGGGGAGGGGTAGAGGGAGAAGAAGAGAGAATCTCTAGCAGACTCTGCTGTGCATGGAGCCTGATGCAGGACTCTATCCCACTTAACTGACGGCCACACAGACACCCCAAGGTTTCATTCTTTTCGATGTCTGGCTAATAGTCCAGTGTGTGTGTGTGTGTGTGTGTGTGTGTGTGTGTGTGTGCACATACCACCCCTTCTTTATCAATTCATCAATTGATGGATATTTGGGCTCTTTCCATAATTTACCTATTGTTGATAATGGTGCTATAAACATTGGGGTATATGTGTCCCAAGCTCGCCCTTTCATTTGTAAATAGTGGCTTATGCTGAGAGAGATGGTTGTTCCCTAAGGTTCAGACACTCTCCTATCTCAGGACAGGCTTGTTTGCAATTAGAAACTTAATTTCAAGTTGGGCAATACAAACAGAGTACAGCCTCTCTGCAGAGCTCTCCAGTGGCAAGCCAAGTGTGGTATACCTCTTTAAAAAAATGGTTCCTAATGAGAACTTGACCCTACTCCGGGGTGGCTTTGTTAGGACATGAGTTCCTGTAAATGAGAAAAATTGGGAAACTTCTGCAGGGTAAGAGGGAAGGCTGCATTCTGGAGGCTTTCAGTCTCTTCTTGCAGAACTGAATACATGATTTTTTTGTTTTTTTGTTTTTTTTTTTAAAGATTTTATTTATTTGACAGAGAGAAACACAGCCAGAGAGGGACCACAAGCAGGGGGAGTGATAGAGGGAGAAGCAGGCTTCCCGATGAGCAGGGAGCCCGATGTGGGACTCGATCCCAGGACCCGGGATCATAACCTGAGCCGAAGGCAGTCGCTCAGCCAACTGAGCCACCCAGGCGCCCCTGAATACATGTTTTAACAGCTTGAAAACAGTCCACATATTTCTTCACTTGTTCTCTAAGACCCTCTTGTTATCACCACAATTTCTACCTGAAACACAGGAATACAGATGTGAATCTAGCCTCAGATTAGTCTTGGACATCTTGGAGCCAGCAATCCAAAATAGATTTATAAATGAAATGCCAAGGGAGACTACGGGCTGCAACAATAAAACAGTACTCAAGAGCATGTCTACAAATACTGCTAGATTGAGCTAATTGAAAGTATCATTTCACTTCCCCTTGGAAACTATGAGAATATACATATGCCTGCTCAATTATAGGCACTGTAGCAACCCGGGAGGCTCAATAAGGCTGCCTTTTAGGGAGTTTTATAAGGGGAGTTATACATGCTGGTTTTGAAAACTTCCAGCAAATTTAGTATTGATAAATCAAACAGAGGAAAACTCCTGGGTGAGAGATGGGATTAGGGTGAGTAATTATACATTAACAAGTACCTATAGAATCAATTTGAAAAATTTTTTCATTTTCCTTTTTTCTTCAAAAAATTTATTTTTGTTCTCTTTAACATTTTTGGCTATCTGTTCATGGAGTCAGGTGATCTATAGCTGAGTTCTGAAAATTCTCTGAGCTGCATGGTCCTAGGTGAGGCGTGTCCCGTTTTTGCTCCCTTCCTTTATAGTTTGGCATTCTTTCCCACAAAGGGACCCTGGGCCCCGTGAGGCTGAGCTCTAATACTCACATCCACAGTACCTCACTGAATATCCTCTCACTTCTTTTATGTGTATGTGATTTCCTGAGCATATCATCCATTCTTTAACCATCAGGTAATACAAAAGATTTTATTATTCCACTTTGCAGAGGAAGAAACAAAATCCCACATGCCACACAACTGTGTGAATTTTAAATCCATTGCTGTTTCCTCCCCCCCCCCCATGCTGCATCCTTTGCTTGATCCCTCAGAATCAATCTGAAACATCCAGTTGATAGGACAATGTGTTATCCCTCATGCCCAACATGTGCATATTTAGCAGGAATATTGGATACCTTTATGTCAAAGAAATGATTAGCAGTGAGATTGCTGGACCACCAGCATGTTAATATAATTTCTGGGGAAAATAGAGTGGAAGAAGTCTCCTTAGCTTGCTGCCTCAGTATTAAAAGTGCAGTTATTACTGAGATTGTAAGTAGAAGGCTAAATGTGGGCTGTCCCATCTTCCTCTAGGCCTTTGGTGGCAGGGTGCTCTATTAACTGCAAAGGAAAGCCACAGTTAAAGCCATTATCACAAAATGTCACAGAAGGACAGGGCTAGAAGGCACATTAGCAGCCATCCAGCCTGGAGCTCACTCAAGGTTAAGGGAGCTGAGGCCAAGTCAGGGCTGGCAGTAGGGTGGAAAGCCTGGCCATATCGAATGACACAGGAGCTGAGGCTAGGGTCTCTGTGTCTCTCTTTAACCCTCATAAATGCTCACAACTGACACATTTGTATCTAATCCATAATAAAATTCTACCCTCTGAGAGGCTGTACAAATAGAATTCTAGAATAACGAAGATATTACTAAAAACCAGATTTTGCCAAAGAGAGCTAACCTAGCATCACTTTAGATACATGTGTAGATCCTAGAAAGACACATTCCACAGCTGAGTAGAAGGGATTTGCAAATGGCAAGAGTTCAGGTTTATTATCTGAACAAAAACATGGTACACTATTTCAAGTCTTGCCGTTGATGTATGGGTAGGATGTACATTTCAATTAGTTAGCAAAAGATCATCAACCTCTGTATGTGCCCAGTGCCATGCAAAATCCGATGAAGGATGCCAAGAAGGGTTCCCGCCCATGGGGAGATTTTTAATGTGATTGGGAGGCACAGCTAACACCCACAAAATATTTAGAAGCAATTAAATACAACACAGAATGGTATTGACTCAAACAGATGAAATCTGGATGTTCAGTCCTCCCCTACCCACTTTAGTACAGTCACAACTTTAACTGGATTTGATCAATAAGCAAAATGGGGAAATGTTGGCAATTTCTGGCACAGGTAGGATGACATTGTATGGGAACAATTTTTGGCATAAGAGGTAAGATCCCAGATGTAAACTTAGAACTAGCATTTTTTTCTAGCCCAACTTTATATATTTTAGCCATTTGACCTTCCCCTGAACTTCTGCACTCCCATTCCCATAACTAAGGCCCAAGCTCTCTTGCTGTACTCAAGGTCAACCTTTTTAAAGGTCTGAACTTGTTCTGCCTTGCAGTCTGCATCTGGCTTGTTCCTGTGGAGCTCTGGCCTCTCATCTGTTCTCCTGATGGATCTCGGGCTTGGCCTTCTACTGGAGTCTCTTCCGCAGATACACTTCCATTGCACCCACTGAGTTCTCTCCTGCCTGAGGGAACAGTCAGGCTTCTAACATTTTACCTATGAGGTTGGGATTTCTTTGCAAAAGGCACCTGAACTATTCATTCAACCCTTCCTATGTGTATTTTTCAAACACTGGTTGAGGAATTACTAAGCTGATTACTGCACTAGATGTCAGAACTACAGAAGTATTGATCCCTCCTGAAACATTACCTTCCTGCCTCAAGGTCATGGGGTTTTGGAATAGGTGATATTCAGTAGGGTGGGTTCTGGAGCCGATGGCCATGAAAGAATTCTTGATATGTCTTTGGTGCAAAAAGATGGTTTTATTAAAGCACAGGGACTGGAACCATGGGCAGAAAGAGCTGCTGAACCAGAGTTGTGAGGGGAGGTAAGGAAAAGGGAGGTTTCAAAAGGAGTTTCATATGTTAAAGACTCATAGGTTACTGGAGGACTTGCCCTTGTCAAGTTAAGGTTGTTTTTCCCTCTAGCAAGGCATTAACATTAAGACAGTTGGGAGCTTCCTAGAAGAAAGGCACACATATCCCACCCAGGAGTGTGGTGGGGGGAGGTTACAGAGTGCAGCTTGTGCTTTGTCCTAAGCTAGCCTTTGGCTCCCTCATCAAAGATGTTGGTTCTCTAGTGTGGGAGACCGTTAACAAAGCAGGAAGGTATTATGTGCTGGGTTAGAGTTTTGGGAGACATAATCATAGAGCACTTCGGAAACACAGCTGTGGAATGGTGATCCAGACTGAGAAGGTGTGTGTGTCACAGGTAGGAGTGGGATGGGGTGTCAAAAAAACTTCTGAGTGGAGCTGACCAGCAAAAAACACCTGATGAAACTGTTGAGTGACCATAGAGGTTATTGTTTTCTCACAGGTCTCCGGAGGGCCCACACACATCTTTGCATGTGGGGATGAGTCACTTCACTCCTTGAAATCTCAACTGAATTCTGAGTGGGTGAGGGTTAACAGACATGCCCCTAGCAGATGTTAGCAAGGTGAATAGTTATGAAAAATGCCTCACATTTTGCTGGAAGTATCTTAGAAGCCACCAAAGAATGCTAATTCCTACTTAAGCCATCACCTGCAGGGAAGCAAAAAAAAAAAAAAAAAAAGGATCTGAAGAGATGCAGATGCGAACATGTGTACTTCTCTGAAGAGGCAATTAATGCACATGGGACAGCATTCAAGAGGTACAGGAATTGCATGGTATAAAAATATGGGGGGCCTAATTCCCTCCCTGGTGCCCCATTCCCTAATACTGTCGTAGAAGAGAATGTGGGTTATCAGTTCTTATGTACCCCAAAATTGTCTATACATTTAGAAATGTGCTTTGCCTTTTCTCACTTCATTAGTTCATCAAGAATTTATTGCAAGTCTAATAGGTGCTATACATTCTTCTATGTACTAGGGATACAGTAGTAAGCAAAACAAAAATACACACCTTCAAGAAGCTTCTATTTTGAAAAATCTTTCCATATTGCAAGATTTGTTCGTGCTTCGTTGTAATAGATTCATGGTCTATCATTGTACGAATGTACCATAATTTATTTTGCCAGGCTAGACTATTTCTAATTTTCTCCTATCACAAAATATATGCTATCCAGTGAGGATATTTTTGTAGTAGGCACTACTACAGAGTAGGCACTCATTTATCGAATTAGGGATAAATCCATTCACAAATGTGGGAGTGTATTTTGGAGTAAATAACTAGAGGTGGAATCAAGGAGTTAAAGGGTATGTGCATTTTTAATTTGAAAAGATACTGCCAAAATTTTTTTTTTTTTAAGGTTTGATTTATTTGTCAGAGAGAGAGAGAGCACAATCAGGGGAGCAGTAGACAAAGGGAGAAACAGGCTTCCCACTGAGCAAGGAGTTCTGACTTAGGACTTGATCCCAGAACCCCAGGATCATGACCTGAGCTGAAGGCAGATGCTTAACTGACTGAGCCACCCAGCCATCCCGTTATTGCCAGATTTTCTTAACTCATATTTGAAACAATTATATTCTTACAATGTATGAGAATGAAGTCCTACTTCTCACCACATGGTATCTCAATTTGATGACTTGAGATGCTGTATCATTCAATTTTAATTTGTATTGTCTTTGTCACAAATACAATTAAGCACCCTTTTCATGTACTTAGGAGCCACCTGTTTTGTTTTGTTTTGTTTTCTGTGACCCATCTGTTCATGCCTTCTAACTCTACTGTTGTGTCAGTGGTCTTTTTTTTTTTTAATTTGTTGTAGAACTCAGTATATATCAAGGAAGATATCTACCTGTGATATTACATGAAAATATTTTCCCCAGTTTGTTAGTTTTCTTTTGACTCATTATGCATTTTTTAAAGGTTTTATTTATTTATTTGACAGAGAGAAACACAGTCAGAGAGGGAACACAAGCAGGTAGAGTAGGAGAAGGTGAAGCAGGCTTCCCACTAAGCAGGGAGCCTGATGTGGGGCTTGATCCAGGGACTCCAGGATCATGACCTGAGCCAAAGGCAGAGGCTTAACGACTTAGCCACCTAGGCACCCCAACTCATTATGCATTTTTGCCATGTTGTACACATTTTGTTTATTTTTACATAATTGAATTTATCAATCTCTTATGGCTTTTACATTTTGTGTCATACTTACAAAGATCTTTTCTCCACTGGGGTTTTAAAAATGTTATGATTTCTTCTTGCACTTTTAAAACATTATGTTTAGTTGGTCACTATATAGTTCATCATTAGTTTTTGATGTAGTGTGCAGTGATTCATCAGTGCGTGAAACACTCAGTGCTCATCACAAGTGCCCTCCTTAGTACCCATCACCCTGTTAGCCCAGCCCCTCTTTTGTAACCCTCAGTTTTTTCCCCCAGGGTTCATAGTCTCTCATGATTCTTCTTTCTTTCTGATTTCTCCCCCTTCAGATTTCCCTCCCTTCCTCTGTGGTCCTCCATTATGTTCCATAGAGCTTGACTTACTTCACTTAGCATAATCCCCTCCAGTTCCATCCATGTTGTTGCAAAGGGTGGGTATTCATCTTTCCTCATGGCTGAGTAATATTCCATGGTGTATAGGGACCACATCTTCTTTAACCATTTATCTGTTGAAGGGCATCTCAGCTCCTTCTACAGTTTGGCTTTGTGGACATTGCTGTTATGAACATTGGGGTGCATATGCCCCTTCTTTTCACTACATCTGTGTCTTTGGGATAAATACCCAGTAGTGCAATTGCTGGGTCATAGAGTAGCTCTATTTTTAACATCTTGAGGAACCTCCATACTGTTTCCCAGAGTGGCTGTACCAGCTTGCTTTCCCACAAATGGTGTAAGAGGGTTCCCCTTTCTCCACATCTTTGTTAACATTTGTTGTTTCTTGTTTTGTTAAATTTGTCATTCTAACTGGTGTAAGTTGTTATCTCATTGTGGTTTTGATTTGCATTTCCCTGATGGCTAGTGATGTTGAGTATTTTTTCAGGTGTCCGTTAGCCATTTGTAGTTCTTCTTTGGAGACGTGTCTGTTCATGTCTTCTGCCCATTTTTTGACTGGGTTATTTTTTTTTTAAGTGTTCAGTTTGAGAAGTTCTTTATAGATCTTGGATATTAGCTCTTTATCTGTAATGTCATTTGCAAATATCTTCTCCCATTTCATGGGTTGCTCCCTCCTTCACAGAACTCTTCCTTACAACAACCTACCTCTTCTGGCTTACTGAATTCCAATCTCTGGCTCTTTAATTTAGTCCCCAGGACTCTATATGGTTTCCTTTCTCTCACATGATGTCTAGAAATTATCTCCAGGAAGAAAACTAGGGTGATGGCAGGGCTCACTTCATTTGTGTCCCTTTTCCCAGGGATCACAGTCCCATGCTGCTTATTGTGCAATAACTAACAATAATTGCTTTGGATTTTTTTTCTTCCAATTTTCTAGTTGTTTATGGCATGAGGTTAAATGTGACTTATGTTTCTCCTTCATGACTGGCAGTGGAAGTTCTTAGCTTCCTTCTATCAATCTTTTCAGAAAGGCCAGGTATGATGGGCAGAATAGTGCTCCCTCAAAGATGCCCATATCCTATTCCCTGGAATCTGGGAAGATTTTATTCTAGATTATCTGGTGGACCCAATGTAATCATTAATGTCTATACAGGGAAACAGGAATGTTGAATTTAGAAAAACATCTATGAAAACAGAGAAGAGATTGGGGTGGTTTCCTTTGTTGGAAGAAGGGGACCATGAGCCAAGAAATGCAGGTGGCCTCTAGAAGCGGGAAAAAGCAAGGAAACAGATTCCTTGCAGTTTCCAGAAAGAACACATGGATGCAAAGCCCTGATTTTAGCCTTGCAATTCTCATTTTAGACTTCTGACCTCCAGAACTGTAAGATAATTAATTTGTACTATTTTAAACAAGTTGTGGTAACTTGTTACAATAAAGTAGGAAACTTTGGTCATCTGGGTGGCTCAGTCAGTTAAGCATCTGACTCTTGATTTCAGCTCAGGTCATGATTTCAGGCTTGTGAGCCTGAGCCCAGTGTGCTGGGCTCCCATGCTTAGCATGGA
The DNA here is from genome assembly GCA_004023965.1 of Spilogale gracilis. Classification (NCBI taxonomy): domain Eukaryota; kingdom Metazoa; phylum Chordata; class Mammalia; order Carnivora; family Mephitidae; genus Spilogale; species Spilogale gracilis. Next base: position 87 of record PITA01035730.1, on the reverse strand, counting down.
ATCTGCTTGTTCCTCTCCCTCCTGCCTTTGCTCCTCCACTTGCGTGTGTGTGTGTGTGTGTGTGTGTGTGTGTGTGTGTGTGTGAAA
>PITA01035729.1:0-10216 GCA_004023965.1 Spilogale gracilis | reverse complement strand
TATCTATTTATTTGAGAGAGAGAGAGAGGGTGAGCACACACACAAACAGGGGGAGGGGCAGAGGGAGAGGGGACGTACTTTGTGCTGAGTAGGGAGCCCAACGTGAGGCTCGATACCAAGACCCTGAGATCACAACCTGAGCCAAAGTTAGATGCTTAACTGACTGAGCCACCCAGACCCCCAAAGGTTGGATTTTCTATTTGTTAACGTGCCTGTTCCTTTCTCAACCCATAGCTGAAGTGTAGAGGCCAGGACCCCATACAGGTTGTTGCAGGAGGGCTCGAAGGTAAGCCTCTTAGCTTTTCATGAGTTTGTTTCCCTATGTGGGTACCTTTCCAGGGTGTGGAAGAATACTCTCCCTACAAAGCTTTTAGGACAGAGCCTGACTCGGTGTCTTAACTGCTTCGTAAGATCAAGTTCTTGTTGAACACCCTCTGTGTGCTCTCTGAATGCTGTACCCTCTGTACTGTGAGAGGCCCTAGGAGAACAAAGTCCCCTAAGGGCTGGTCTTGACTTTAAAAATTTGCCTGGTTAAGAATTTGCGGATTTTGCTGACTGGGGACACACATTTTTGAGGGAGAAATTCCATTCCTAGGCATTTATCTGAAGCATATGTACAAAGATTCAGGTCCAAGTGGGTTCACAGTAGCGATTTTATAAAATGGAAAATTGGAAATTGTCTTAATGTCCAACTATGGGACACTGGTTAAACAGGTGATCTGACAAATGGAATATTATGCAGTTGTTCGAGAGGAAACAGAGGGTTATTTTGTTGTTATGAGGAAATGTTATTATTAAGCCAAAAATATAGAAAATGTTATTTGTATATCAAAAATATATATGTATATATTTTAAAAATATGGGTGTTAACACATTCAAAAGTTAACAGTGAATCAAAAATCTGAGTGATTTTTACAATTTTTTGGTTATTCCAGATTTCCCTTTCTAAATGTTCTACAAAGAATGTGCATTTCTTGGGGCACCTGGGTGGCTCAGTTGGTTGGGTGACTGCCTTCAGCTCAGGTCATGATCCCGAGACCCAGGATCGAGCCCCACATCGGGCTCGGTGGGAAGCCTGCTTCTCCCTCTCTCACTCCCCCTGCTTGTGTTCCCTCTCTAGTTGTGTTTCTCTCTGTCAAATAAATAAATAAAATCTTAAAAAAAAAAAAAAAGAATGTGCATTTCTTTTGTGAAAAAAAATTTAGGTTTTAAATTATTTTGTTATTAAAATATAATAAACAGGGGCACCTAGGTGGCTCAGTTGGTTGGGCGACTGCCTTTGGCTCAGGTCATGATCCCAGAGACCCGGGATCGAGTCCCACATCCGGCTCCCTGCTCAGCGGGAAGCCTGCTTCTCCCTCTCTCACTCCCCCTGCTTGTGTTCCCTCTCTGGCTGTTTCTCTCTGTCAAATAAATAAAATCTTTAAAAATATATATATATATATTAAACAAAAATAGTAATAAAAGGAACAATTTTACCAGCTGCCTCTGTCCCTCATCCCAGCCTTCTCCCTCCACTCGATTCTTCATCACTCCCAAAAAACACGGGCTCATCATGCTACTATTCTTTCCAGTATTGACCAGTATTGATGAACCTCAGAACAATCCTACCATGCAAGGTGAGGTAAAGATGAGTACTCACATTTTCCGGGTGACTTGGATGCACATCAAATTTTGAGAAGCGTTGAAACAAGAACTTCTTCCCCTCCCTCGTTCATTTATGTAGTCTCTTTGTATTTGATTTATTCGACAGAGAGAAACCCAGCTAGAGAGGGAACACAAGCAGGGGGGGTGAGAGAGGGAGAAGCAGGCTTCCCGCTGAGCAGGGAGCCCGATGCGGGGCTCGATCCAGGGACTCCAGTATCATGACCTGAGGCAAAGGCACTTGCCCAACGACTGAGCCACCCAGGCGCCCCCATTTATGTATTTTCTTTTAATTAGTTTCACCCATTCATTCATTGCTCGGAGACGTTTATTTACTTGGTGTACGCATGCGCACTCCTGAAGGCTGGAGGCGGCCCCTGGGCAGGGAAGCCCCGCCTCCTGACGCTGACCATTGCTCCGTTCCGCCAGAACGCCTCTGATTGGTGGCCATGGAACAGGCCCCGCTGCCTATCAAAATTGGCGGGAAAGCGGAGGCGGGGCAGCATGGCGGCCGAGGGGGCGGCTGCTGCGGCTGGGGACTCGGCTCCCAGCAGCGGCCCGGCGGCCGTGCGGCTGCCGCGGTCGCCACCGTTCAAGGTCCTGGCAGAGCAGCTGCGGCGCGACGCGGAGGGCGGCCCGGGTGCGTGGCGGCTGTCACGGGCTGTGGCGGGTCGCGGGCCGCTGGAGCTGGTGACCGTGTGGATGCAGGGCACCGTGGTGGCAGCGGGCGGCGGCGAGGCGCGGCTACGGGACCCGAGCGGGTCCTTCTCGGTGTGCGGCCTGGAGCGGGTGCCGCGCGGGCGGCCCTGCCTCGTCCCAGGTAACGGTCGGACTCGACGCGGAGCTGACCCTGGTTGTGGGCGGCCGGAGGGCGGGGCCTGGCGGGTCCCTGGGGTCCCCTGGCGCTGTACCCTTCCTTCCTGTCCCCCGCCCGCAGCCAGGCGGACCTGCTGCAGCCGCGTAGACGCTGCAGGATCCAGACGGTCCCCTAGTCAGAATCTGCGGCTGCAGGACTCCCTCAGCATCAGTATTTGTCACAAGTCCCTTCCCCATGGATGATTTTTTTCCCTCCCCATCAGGTCTTGGAAGACGCTGTTACTGGACAGCCTCTTTTCATCCCTAACGTCTAGACTCCTTCCTCCTGGAAGCCTTCCCTGATTTCCTGGAATGGAAGGCTTTCCCATACCTACCTTCATGGAACTGCCTTAGGATGTATAGTTCTCAAATGTTTGCCTCTTAAATCAGTGGGGTGCTCAGACTTACCCTGAGGGCACTTACCTCTGGCCTCCACCCTCAGAGTTTCTGTAGGTCTGGGTGAGGCTGAGAATTTGCATTTCTAACAATCACTCTGGTGAGGATGCTGTGGATCACCCTGGGGCCACACTTTGAGAACCACCCGGCCAGTCAAAGGGAGGACCAGGACTGTCTTTCTGACCTCTCTGTCTTCAGCATTAGGTTGAATTCTTGGTTCTGCTCTTTTCTAGCTAAGCCTCCTGGAGCGTTTTTCTTAACCTTTCTGGATCTGACTTGCCTGGGCCAAAAAGGGGCCTGCTGTGTGCCTTCAGCTGAAAAAAAAAAAAGGACTTAACACAGCTCCTGGCTCACAGTGAGGTTCAAGACATTGTGACTGTCCTTACTATGCTTTTGTTCCCTTCTCGCCCACCCCTTGCCCCATTCTTCAGCCTCCTCTCTGCCCTCTCCACTGTCGTGTTATTGAAGCATACGATCTGCAAACCACAGGCTGCTGCCTCTTGAATGCCCACAAGCCTTTTTTTTTTTTTTTACATTTTCAGATGGTTCACAAAATCAGAGGACAAATTCATGACATATGGAAAGTGTAAGAAAGTCAAATATCTGGAGGGCTGGAGCTGCATTTGGGGAAAATCATGGCTCCAGCAGGGTGGAGAGGGTTGGAAAGAGGAAGCAGCTGGAGATGGACCTACTGGAAGTGGTCAGTGTGGTCCAGGCCAGCAGATGAAAGCCTGATGTAAAGGAGGGGGCGTGGTGGGGAAGGAGTAGGAAGACAGTGGGGAGACAGTGCCGGGGCAGAGAGGGTACGGGTGGAATGAACCTTCCTAACCAGACTGCCTCATCGCCTGAGGGGTGAGTTCATGCCAGTGAGCTAGCTCATCCCTCTAGTTGTTTGTGCCTTCATGTAGATTTCCTGTTACCCTCCCCGCGCCGGGATCTCCTTGGGTTCGTTTGTCCTTCCTTGGGTCTTCAGTCATTCTTTTTCTGAGGGTTCTGTCTGAACCAGCACTTGAGAATCCATGGTGAGGTATTGGCCAAGTATAGTTTTAGAACTAGCTCCTGTCACCAAGGAGCCCCACATCACTTGCCCCAGTAGAATCTGGAGGGGGGTTCTGAGGAACAAATTACATCACGTATCATGTGCAGGATAACAATCCAAAGAGGCAGGTGTCAGCTTGCCAGAGTCTGGGGGGCCTGCATGCGAACTCAGCCCTGCCTTTCGAAGCAGTGTGATTAAAGCAGCTTCGCAGAAGAATGCAGTAGGGGCTGGCAGAGTGCCTGCCCTTCCTGCTGTGTTGGAGTTTTTTACACAATTGAGTTTTGTGTGGTTAAGACTCGCCAAGTTGTGCTTTCAAGGAGAGCCACTTCCCGGGAATGGGAAGACAGTCGTGCTCAGTGTGTCATGAGATCATCCCAGCGGCAGCCTGTTCTCTTGTTTATTTGCCAGCATGTGCCTGGCTGGTTGCAGGGATTGGTCCCGGGCAGTTGGAACAACAGGGTGGCCTGGCAGGGTGCTGTGGCCTGCCCGGCTCTTCCAGGCATCAAGGGAAAGTTGAATTTGCTTTGGGGCCATCAGGGGATGTCTTTGCAGAAAGAGGACTGGTTCTATGCACAGAGATCAGTCACAAACCCTGTGGCAGTCTATAACTCCTAACTTGGATGTGAGTCTCTTCCTTTCGTTAGGCATGATTTTTTTAGTGCATAATTGTCGCTTGCTGCAATTTTGTTTTATGATTTTTAAACCGGAAGCCAAAGTTAAATGTTGATACCTACTCTCTGTAGTTTTTTGTTTTGTTTTGTTTTTTTGGTCTCTAATTTACTGCTCTGATAAAGTTAAGCTCTGAAGGATGGAGTCTCTGTTTTGTTTTTGTATCAATGTGAACATCACCTTGGGTTTTTCTTCTTCTAGGAAAGTATGTGATGGTAATGGGAGTGGTGCAGGCATGTAGCCCGGAGCCGTGCCTTCAGGCTGTGAAGATGACAGACCTCTCGGATAACCCCATCCACGAAAGCATGTGGGAGCTAGAAGTGGAAGATTTACACAGGAATATTCCTTAGATGACCTTGGAACCCTTGCTGATAACAACAGGAATCCTGAAACAATTTAGGTGCTTATACCATGTAGATTTCACAGCTAGCATTCCACTTCTCATAAGTTTCTCCAAGAGTTTTGCTTTGGTTGACCGGGGAGTCCAGAGGTAGGATTTCTAAGCACTGGGACACTCCATTTAACTCAGCCCTCGATCCTCCTTGCTTTGATGACTGTTTGCAGATGAAAAGCAGATGTGTGCTCCGTTTTTGTTTTTTTTTTCTTTGGTTTATGTGTTAATGCTCTTTAAGGCACACAGAAGTCTCATGTTGCATTTTCCAAGTTTTATAAGTGATGGTACTTTTTCCGTTGCCGCTGAGACCCTGTTTTTACGATGTCAATGTTGAATCTCGCTCATTGCCCGTGGTGATTAAACAGTGGTTGTGGCCGGGAAACAGACCACGTGAAATGGGAATGACATGGTGGGCCGCCTCTTCTCCCATCAACAACTTCCATGTCCAGCTTGCTAAGTCGAGCAATGTTTTCCTGCTGCCGGCTCCAGCAGGCTCTCAAAGACTGCTCTCTGCGCTGCCGGGGCATCCGAACCATTAGGGTACATTTTCTAGAGATCCCGAGGGCTAACCCTGGCATTCCTCCTCGCTTGGAGCTGTTGAAACACTTCGGAAATGTCTTGTTGAAACGAAAATCGAGATTGAGAGTGACTTTTAGGCATGCACCAAACTTCTGCCTCGTAACTTCTGGTGAGATGCTGCAAGGAAGCAATGTCCTGGTGCAGAGGTTTGGGGTTTTTTCCCCCCCTTCCAGTGTTATTCAAATATAACTGACATACAGCACTGTGTAAGGATGCCACATAAGGATCTTAGAGGCCTAACTTTTCTGGATGGAATGACTTTTTGTTGTAATTATATTCAGTGTGGGTTTCTGTTCTCTTACCCATTCCTGTTTTTCCCAAGATTGTAAATATCAAGAGGGTCAGATTTTGTTCCTACATTGCTGTAGAATTTTGTTGGATTATTGATCTTCTACCAATAAATTATTGTATATGCCGTATTTTTCTTTAAGATTATTTATTATTTATTTGAGAGCGAGTGAGCAGGGGGAAGGGTAGAAGGAGAAGCAGATGAGTACGGAGCCCGACGCGGGACTCAATCCGAGGCGCTGGAGTCATGACCTGAGCTGAAGGCAGATGCTTAACCAACGGAGTGACCCAAGCTTTTTAAGACTGTTTAGGGGGCACCTGGCTGTCACAGCCAGTATTGCATGGGACTCTTAATCTCGGAATTGTGAGTTCAAGCCCTACATTGGACGTGGAATCTACTTTAGTAAAAAACAGACTATTTTTTAGAGTAGCTTCAGAATTATAGAAAAAAGGAGTAAGTACAGAGTTCCCATATACCCCCATCCAGCAGGTTCTTCTATTGTTAATACTTTGTGTTGGCGTGGTGTATTTGTTATAATTCAGGAGTCATGTTGATAAAGTATCACTAACTGAAGTCCACAGTTTTCATTACGGTGCTTGCTTTGTGATCACCAGTTCTACAAGTTTCTGAAAGGCTATTTTGTGTCTACCATGATAGTGTCACACAGAATCGTAGGACCTCCCTGAAAATCCTCTGTGCTCTAACTGTTGACCCTCCCCTCACCCTCAACCCCTGGCAACCGCTGATCTTTCTGCTGTCTCCATAGTTTGCCTTTTCCAGAATGTCTGATAGCTGGAATCATACAGTGTGTAGTCTTTTGGGACTGGCCTCTTTTCCCTTAGCAATCTGCAGCTAAGCTTCCTCTGTGTGTTTCTGTAACTTGATTGCTCATTTCTTCTTATAGCTGAATAATACTACATTGTATAAATATTTTTGTTTGTTTATCTATTGAACACATTTGTTTGATTCCCATTTTTGCCAGTTTTTAACAGGGCTGATAGAAACATTTGTGTGCAGGTTTTGTGGACCCAGGTTTTCATTTCTCTGGGGTGAATGCCTGGGAGCACCGCTGGTGGTCATTCAGAAGCTTGTGTTAGCTTTGGGGGGAAACCGCCGGAATGTCTCAGTCTACTCGCTGCTCTCATAAGACACCACAGCCTGGAGATGGGTGCTTAAAAATCATGGACTTGTATTTTTCACAGTTCCGGAAGCTTTGGCAAGTCCAAGATGCCAGCAGATTCAGGATGCCTCTTCCTGTTCATAGATGGCTGTCCTCACATAGTGGAAGGGGTGAGGAGCTCTCTGGAGCCTCTTTTATGGGCACTTACCCATGGGGGCTCCACCCTTGTGACCTAGACACCCCCAAAGGTCCCACAGACACAATACAATCACATTGGGGGTTAGGTTTCAACATAGGCATGGGGCAGAGGGGCTGCATGGTCAGCCTTTAGCACTGTCTTCCGGAACAGCTGCACCGCTCTGCTCTCCTACCCGCGGTGGATGAGAGCGCTCGTTACCCCATTAACCCGATATCGTCACCAGCATCTGGTGTTGGCAGTGTTTTGGATTTTCTATGTTTTTTTCTTTTTTCTTCCTGATACTAGTTCTGTTTTATTTTATGTTGTTAAACTTCTAAAGGCAAGGCAAATTGAAAAGCACACACTGTTTCTTTTTCTTTTTTTTTTTTTTTTAAAGATTTTATTTATTTGACAGAGAGAAACACAGCCAGAGAGGGAACACAGCAGGGGGAGTGAGAGAGGGAGAAGCAGGCTTCCCGCTGAGCAGGGAGCCCGATGTGGGACTCGATCCCTCATGACCTGAGCCGAAGGCAGTCGCTTAACCAACTGAGCCACCCAGGCACTCCGCACACAGTTTCTTATTACTAATCTGGGTTTGTGGACTGCTTGAAGCTTGGTTTTGAGCCAGCTGCTGTTCAAAGTTTGGGGATTTTTCAGGCACGGTTGCCAAGCTTTATCAGGAACTTTGTAGTGGGTGGACCTGAACATGAGTCCTTCACGCGTGATGAAACGCGCTGTGCGACTTCGAGCAAGTTAAATAACATCTCTGTGCTTTACTTTCCTCATGTCATAAAAATGTGGGTTTCCCCCAGCTCCCGGCACCGATGTGAGGACTAAATGAAGATACACAGAAATCACTTGTCCATGCGCCTGGCACACGGCAGGCGCCGAGTGATTGTTTCTGGAAGGAAGAGTGAGTTCTTAAAGCCACCCACTGCCTATAAAAATTTTTTTTTAATAATAATTTTAGGTCTACAGTTCATAGAGTTCCCATACACTGCAGCTGTGTCCTTTATTATTAACGTCGTATGTTAACTTGGCATATTTGTGACAATTAATGAACTGCCACGGAGATGTTATTATTAACTAAAGTCTGTACTTTATTCAGACTACCTTCATTTTTTTCCCCCCTAACATCCTTTTTCTGTTCCAGGATCCCGTCCCGAATACCCCGTTATATTTAGGCATCGTATCTCCTTAGGCTCCTCTTAGCTGGACCTGTGGACCAGCTGCTTCGATCACACGGACATTCACTTCTGCCATAGTCCATGGGATCTCTTGGAGGGTCCTCAGCCTAAACCATGATTTCAAAGTTGTTACGGGGCTCCCAGTTTAGGAGTCCTGGAGCTGGGATCTCAAGACCGTACCCAGAAGTCGGCCCTCCTGAACCTCGCTGCCCCCTTCCCCAAACCCACTTTCCTGCTAGAAAACAGCCCCAGGTTGCCCAGAACCTTCCCCATCCCTAGCACCATTTGTCCTCACCTAACTTGGGTAAATTATGCCTGGTTGAGAAATGCTGATTGAGCTGATAGGGTTGCCTGGGCAGTGACCTCTGTCAGGAGTGTGGGAGGTGGGGACCTGAGGGTGCCTGGTGTTTTTCCAACAGTCCCTGCAGACTGCCTGCAGCTCCGAGGGCTCCTGCTGCCTCAGCGTGGTAAGCTCAGCCCTTGTGGTTCCCGCATATATTAATAGCTCTCACCGATTCATAGCGTTTCCTCCTTGACATCACTAAATGAAAAGGCATCTCGGTTGGGGGTTTTAGTTTTCAGGAGCCAAATCACAGTGGGTTTATCAGCAAGCATGCCCCCCCACTTCCCCACCAGACGAGGGCAGGCTGTGTGCCCTCCCACCGCCCAGCTTCCCTTTTGAAATGGGCTCTTTTCTAAGAACTGAAAATAAGCACCCTAGACCGTGACTTCACTTTTCTTGGAACTGCTTTACATTAGAAGAAGAAAACACACACACACACACACACACACACACACACACACCCTTCATTTAGCTGGTTTTGGATCAGTGAGTTCTCTCATTGTTCCTGCTGTGTCTTCTTGTAAACCTGAAGTTCTACCGCAAAATTCTGATGCATCAGGTGAAGCAGGAAGGAGAAGCAGGGACCCCATGAAGCGGGGGAGAGTGCTGTGTCCCGACCAGCTGCGGGACTATCGATTTCATGCCGGAGGTTGGAACAAGTGATGTTCAGATCCCCAGGGTCGCAGGCACGACTGGTGGCCGACAGTCATCTGGCCACCAAATGGCCAGATGACTTCACTGCTGTCCACTAAAGCCCAGGCCACAATCCAGACTCAGCGAACGGCTGCCTGTTGGCAAGGATAAGGACAAAAAAATGCACTTTCAACCACAGTGACCTACATTATAGTAGGCATGTTGGAACCCGTGCAAGAAGAGGTCTCCAAGGAGCCCCTGCCTGCTTAGGATAAGGGAGAACGAGGCTGAGCCCCACCAGGGCCCCAGTCCTGGTTCTGCCCTTTCCCGTCTAACCTTGGACTTGGAGGTCAGTCTCTGAAGTGGAGCTAGTTCTTCCCTTACAGGATGCTACCTTGGTAGGTTTGTGGGAACCGGGCTAGATGCCCCTTCTCGGTGGGGCTCTCTATAGATAGTCACATACATGGCTCTGAAATCATCTCTTGGTATCTCTGTGCCCATCAGGGGAGGCTTTCCCGTGATGTGGTCGTGGCTTATCTCTGCCCCGTGCGGGGCCTTGCATAACCTACATGGGCTGTCAGTAAATGTTGGGTGAATGGCTGCATTTGAGGTCAGAAGACAGAGGGAATCCACAGGAACGATGCTCTTGGGCTGATACTTGGCACTCAGCAGTTTTCAAATGAAAGGCGTCCCTGCAGGCCACGCCTAAAGAAAGGCACCCTTTGAAATGAGCACCCTGGGTAGTATATCAGCCTGAGGGTCCTTGCTCGAATGTTCAAGAGAGCAGGGCGGTTCTGAAGTACAAACGGCGACAGCCTGGAGGAAGAGAGAAGAGAGCACTACCGAGCCCTGGCCTGGCAAATTTATGCACGTTGGGCAGAATCTGAAAT
>PITA01035728.1:0-10208 GCA_004023965.1 Spilogale gracilis | reverse complement strand
ATGGTTTAACTGGGTTTGTCAAGGGATTTTCAAGTCTGGTTTCTGTTACATTTTGTTTTAATACTGTTTAGTAGCCAGTAGTGGTAGCTACTCAATAATTTCTTCATTGAATGAATGAGGTAAGCAATTCGTTACCAACGTGATGTCACAGTCACCCAGGACGACAGCAGGAAACGGGACAAAGAACTTCTGAGTCTGGGGCCGCGGGAAAGAGTATAGGCTTGCCCTGGTGGAACATGGCATGAAGGATGGATACTCTCACCTCACATAGGCCGAAGCATGTCCAGGGGTCAACGGTAATACAAAGAAAATAATCTATAAAGCTAAAGGAATTAGACGTTTTCCTTAAAGATGTTCTCCATCTGCTTAAGCACTGTTTCCCAGTTGCGACGTGCAAGCCTGACACTCAGGTCACGTGCTAGAGTCTGAGTCGAAGGAAGGGACCTGGAGGGAGGGGCCGGGATCCAGAAAGCCCGCGGCTCTGGAATCCCCACCAGAGGTTGCCGTGGGTGCAGATAGACACACACCAGGGCCTCAGTGGACAGGAAACCTCCAACATGGAGCTCACCCTGAGGAAAGAATCCCATCGGCCTCCGCAGAGGCCTCACCATCTAGACGCGGTGCCCACAGCCAAGGACCTGGGAGGGCCCAGCCTGGGCTCTGAGGAAAACTGATGGCACACAGCCTCCCCCTGAGGCAGCTGCTCTAGAACAGTCTCTTCCTCCTCTTCTCAAGGTACCCTTAGAAACGGAGTGGAGAGAAAATACAGTCCTTGGTGGCTTTCTGGGAGGGGTCACTTTATTACCTGTTTGCTAAGGTGTTTTGGTTTTCCCATGAGCCGGTGGCAGCCATTCAGCGCAGACAGCACGACATCAAAATAGCCAAGAGGGCATTTCCAAAGTTAGAGCGGGGTGCCCCTGCCCACGCCGGCCTGCTGCTCCAAAGACTTGTCCCCAGCCACACACGGAGTCGTCACATGCAGAAAACGTGCTCGAAACTGAGCAAAAAGAACAAAGCTTTGACGGGACGTTTCTGAGGAAACAGAAATCTGAGGAGCCGTCAGCCCCCCGGGTTTGCCAAAGCTGCTCTTGGGCGCTTTCTGCCCCAGGACCCAGGCGGTTCAGGACATCTCTACTTCCCCCAACTCCAGGCCGCCTGCTGCTGATGAGGCTGAACTTTTGTTTTAAGATTTTATTTATTTGATATATATAGAGAGAGACAGCGAGAGAGAGAACACAAGCAGGGGGAGTGGAAGAGGGAGAAGCAGGCTTCCCTGCCAAGCAGGGAGCCCGATGCGGGGTTCAATCCCAGGACGCTGGGATCATGACCGGAACTAAAGGCTGACGCTTAATGTCTGAGCCGCCCAGGCGCCCCAATAAGGCAGAACTTTTAATACGGTTCTCACAACACTTCAATTATTTCTTCTCTCTGCATTATCAAATTAAAAATACATCATCATGGGGCGCCTCACTGGCTCAGTCAGTAGAGCATGGGCGTCTTGATCTCAGGGTCATGAGTTCAAGCCCCACAGGGGGTGTGGAGCTTACTTAATAATAGTAGCTTAGGGCGCCTGGGTGGCTCAGTGGGTTAAAGCCTCTGCCTTCGGCTCAGGTCATGATCTCAGGGTCCTGGGATCGAGGCCCACATCGGGCTCTCTCCTGGGCAGGGAGCCTGCTTCCTCCTCTCTGTCTGCCTGCCTCTCTGCCTACTTGTGATCTCTCTGTCAAATAAATAAAATCTTTAAAAATAAATAAATAAATCGTAGTAGTAGTAGTAGTAGTAGCTTAAAAATTTAAAAAGACATCATCAAGAATATCATTATTCTAAAGCACAGATGGGATTGTTTGGTTGGGTTGTTATTCGTAACAATGAAATTGACTCCATGCAATTATAGTTTATCCCCCTGTTTTAAACCTGTTTATTTCCATAACGGAAAATAATTCCTCAAAACGTTAAATACAGAATTACCCTATGTCCCAGCAATTCCACTCCTAGGTATATGCCCCAAGAACTGAAAACGAACTCAAACAGAATCTTGTGCACCCATGTTCATAACAACATTGTTCACAGCAGTCAAAAGGGGGACATAACCCAAGAGTCCATCAACAGGTGACTGGGTAAACAAAATGTGGTCTCTCCACACAATGGATGGCGTTGGGATGTGTGTTCCAACGTGGATGGACTGCGGAAACATCGTGCTGTGGGAAATAAGCCAGACATAACAGAACGAATATTCTGTGACCCTGCTGTCATGAAAATATTGAGACTAGGCAAGTTACTAGACACAAAAAGTGAATTGGAGGTTAACAGGCAGGATACAGAGCTTCTATTTGGGTAATAAAAAAAAAATGCTTGGAATTAGGTAGTGTAATGCTTACACAATGTTGTGAATGTAATCAATACCATCAAATTGTACACTTGAAAATGATTAAAATAGCAAACTTTATGTTTTCTATATTTTAGCACAAAATTTTTGAGAAAAATCAAGCTTTTTACTAGTATGAAAGTTTTTGGTTCCTAGAGCAATTATAGTTCTTACCAGCTTATATTTAAAGTCATCGCGATGACATCATTACCAACACACTACCCCAATTCTGAATGTCTTTGGAACCCAGCCGACTCGACGGGCGTCTAACTGCAGACGGCCTGGAAACGCCGCTCTCTGGCAGATGGGTCCCAGGCGAGGAGCTGAGCCACAGCCGCCTGGCCTTGCACCCAGCTCTCCGCTTCCTGCAGGTGCAACCGGGAAGTGGCTCACAACAGCAATGCCTCAGTTTCCACATCGTACAATAATGACACCAATTACCATACAGAGGAGCGGCGGAGAGAAAGTGCTTCGTGAGCAGACTATGCTTGCCCAGGCCCGGCGTGGGCAAGTGCCCATAAGGAAGCTCTTATTCTTAGTCACATTATCACGACAGAATTCAGTAGCTCTTAATGAGTCACTGAAATGTAAAGGGGACATGATGAAGACAGAGTAGCAACTCCAGAGAGAGCAACAGTCAAGAAGAGCTCCTAGGCGGATGACAGGGCTCAGTCCTGGGAGTCGAGAAGGGCGTGAAACTTTCCTGAGCATTCCCCAGTGGCTGGGCTGAGTCTGCAGATGCCTCCTTGGGGAAGCAGGAAGAGCCCAGGATGAGACGTTCTCGGGGCTCCCTCGGCCTGACTCGCAGGGCGCCCCTGGTCCCCGGCAGCTGTGAGTCACAGCCACGGGCAAGGACCCGGCATGTCCTGTCAGCAGAGTTCTGGTGGCCCTTCTCCCTGGCATGTGGTGCGCTGTGCCCCTGGGGTGCATCCCCGCCTAGGCCCTTTAACTCTCCGATTCCCTTAGTTCTCCAGGCTCCCGATAACCATGTCACTCCGGACCCCAGACACCCAGAGCGCTGTTGGACGTGGCTGCTGGCTTGGTCTGGCTTCACAGCCGGCTTGGCATCAGGTGCTGGACCTGGAGACAGGAGAGGGCCCTGGCGGGCTGGCAGGCTCTCTCTCATCAACCTGGTTCCAGGCTACTCTTCCTCTGTGCCTATGATGTAGGATCAGCCCCCTCCTACAAGAGCATGTTTCTGGCTTCCCTTGTCACTACGGTGGCAGCAGCACCAAAACTCTATGAGAACCACAGGGACTGAAGGACCCTGGACAGATGGGAGGCCAGTGGCTGGAAGCCCAAGTCCACACTGTAAATCGGGTCCTGGAGGGTTGGGGGGCTCCCCTCCAGCTGGCTCAGGACCGAGCAAGCGCACGCGCAGGGATGGAGAGCGCCTGCAGACCCGAAATGAACAGTGCTCCCGAGGAAAAGCTACAGAAAATGATGTGGTGGTCCGCTCACAGCTGAAGATAAGGTATAGAATTCGAGATCTTACATCGTAACTGTAAATGAGGATTCCCCAGAAATTCGCTTTCCCAATTCCAAATCTTTTTTGTTATTTTTTCTTAATCAAAAGTACACTTATCAGGGCACCAGGGGGACTGAGTTGGTTAAGGCTCCAACTCTTGATCTCAGCTCAGGTCTTGATCTCAAGACTTGAGTTCAAGTCCCACGTTGGGCTCCATGCCCAGCATGAAGCCTACTTAAAACAAATAAACAAACAAATAAAAAGCACGCGAATCATTGGTGAATGGGGACGAGTGTCAGTCTGGGCAGACAGAAGACGCTCTGGAGGTGGATGGCGGCGGTGGCTTCCCGGGAGCATGACACACACAGCCGTGTGCTTAACAATGGCTACAAAGGCAAATTTCACACTGCATGTGTTTTGCCACATTAAAACAGTTTCTTCGATATTCATTATCGAGTACCTATAAAACTGTTCACCCATTTGATACAAATTTTGTCTCTTTAGGTTTTCTTTGTTTTTTTAAGATTTTATTTATCTGACAGAGAGAGAACACGCAAGCAGAGGGAGCAGCAAGCAGAGGGAGAAGCAGGCTCCCTGCTGAGCAAGAAGCTCGATGCAGGACTCGATCCCATGATCTCAGGATGGGAACCTGAGTTGAAGGCAGATGCTTAACGGACTGAGCCACCTGGTGTCTTGTCTCCTCATCCTTACCCATATTATCTCTGGGGTTTAGGTAAGTTCCAGTTCAGATTACCAAATTGTGTTCTAATTAGGTGACCTTAAACAAGTCATCTCACCTGTCTGGTCTTGAGTGGTCTAGGTTATAAAATAAGAAGTTTGGAAAGAACTGTCTGATGTGGTCTCTGATGGTCAAGAAATTAAAAACAACTACCATTTATTCAGCGTGTGCCCTGTACTGGGCTCTCTGCTACACGTTTTACCAGCATGAGCTCATTCAAGCCTCACTAGACCCCCTGAGGCCAGTCTGATCATCCTCAGCACACCGAGGCTTGGAAGGCTGGGTGACTTGCCCACGCACAAGTGAGCGAGCGGGAGGAGCGGGATTGGGTTGTAGTTCTGGGGGACCCCGAGTCTCTTCTCAGTCCTGCAGCAGAAAGAACATCAGAGCCAAACCACCAAGGAGCGTCCCCCCTGGAAAAACTATTAGCCTGGAAAATAAGACCCACGTCCAGCCGGAAGCCGTTTCTTCAGTGCTGTTTTCCTCCACTCGGTAAGGAAACATCAGGGCGCCGGGCTGCCAGGCGTGGGCAGGAAGCTGGACAGAGGAGCCGGTCAGTATGCTGGCTCATGCAAAGACTGGTCTTCACAGCACGTCTCATTAGTTCACCCTAAGTTAATTAAAATCCCCCCAAATTAGATAACATCCCAATTTCAATGTAATTAAATATGTATGAGAAAACAGGCATTATTTTTAGATCGAGCTTGCTCTGAGTCCCACCACTAATACATTCAAGAGTCGATCTCCTGGGCGCCTGGGAGGCTCAGTCAGTTAAACATCTGCCTTCAGGATTGAGAGTCCTGCAAGGGGCTCCCCGCTCAGCAGAGAATCTGCTTCTCCCTCTCCATCTCCCCCTTCCCCCCACTTGTGCTCACTCTCACACTCTCTCTCTCAAATAAATAAATAAATCTTTAAAAAAAAAAAGAGTTGATCCGCTGAGTATCGGGCTCTGAAGCAGACATTAGCTAACTCTCAGCTATCCAGTAAAAATTCTCTGACCTTGACATCTTCTCTGTTTTAACCATGATCTTTTCTGGCACCTTGTCCACGGCAATAACTAGAGCTCTCAGCAAGAAGCACAGTGGGCATGTCCATACACTGCCCAGCGACCCTGAGACAGAGAAGCAGGAGGAAAAGCAAGGAAAGGCAGCAAGAGCACACGGAGCCTTGGATATAGAAAATCACGCAGTATTTAACTTGATGACTAAAATCATGGAAAATCAACCCAGGAATTAGATAACAAAAATTAAAAATAAAAAACATCAGAACATCCATGCAATGAGACTATGGAGACGTGAGCAATAGGAAATCAGGTGTCTAATGGAGCAGATCATCATTCAGAGCAACAGACAAAGCTTTGGAACTTGAAGCAAGTTGGACAAGCGTCCTTGTAGACATAGAGACAGATCTGGAAACAGTACAAAGATCCTTAAACAGGAACCAACCAATGCTACAACAAATAACCTGGAAAAAGTCCCACAGGACACAACAAAAGAAGAGCTCAGGTGCAAACAAAGGAAATCGGAACCCAAGTGTGCTTTCTCCTCAATACCACGGTAGCTATGTTCACCGGGGCTCCGTGAAGAGGAGCTCGTGGCTACAACCAGGACTCCAATGACTGACGTTTTTATACTGTTAGATTTATTCACACTTAAGATATTACATACAGGGCGCCTGGGTAGCTCAGTTGGTTAAGCATCTGCCTTCAGCTTAGGTCATGATCCCCGGGGTCCTGGGATCGAGCCCCGCCTCGAGCTTTTTCCTCTCCCTCTGCCTGCTGTTCTCTCTTTCTCTCTCTCTCTCTCTGTCAAATAAATAAATAAAATCTTTTTAAAAAGTTAGCACATATCTACATACAGACGCATGCACACACACATCCCTCATCTCTTGGTAAGTATTCAAATATTCTCTTTGTTTTTCCTATAAAGGTCATTATTAAAAAAGACTTTGGTGATGCCTTTGTATACAGACTTCGGCAACCAAAATGAGTTGCCTGGTGTGGAAATAAACCAGGTAAGTAGCACTATATCAGTTTGCTCTGGCCGCGTAACAAATTACCCCATTGCTTAGTGACTTAAAGCAACAGTGATCATTTATTATCTCTCCTGGTTCCTGCATGCACATTTTTTTCTCTCTGCTGCATGGGGGGCCTCAGCTGGAAGGCTTACAGGGTGGAAGCAGGAATCACCCAAGGGCTTATTCACTTACATGGGGACAGTCAATGGCAGGCTCTCAGCTGAGGGCCTGATGGGGACTTTTGATGGGAACCCCTACATGTGGCCTCTCCATGTGGCCTGGGATTCCCCCACAGTCTGGTAGCTGGGATCCAAGGGCAAGCATCCCAAAAGAGAGCTGGACAGATGCTGTGTCTTTGTTATAACCTAGCATGGAATTCACATGGCTTTATTTCCACCATCTATTCACTTCCCTGCCCTTCTAGAATTCTGCTTTCAAGCCGATTTCTGTAGGCAGTGCTCCATGGTACAAAGACAACACGAAGGAGAGAGTCTTAGGTGAACCCTAACCAATAAGGCAGGAGTATCTGGTGTCTGGGTGACCTGGTGGCAGATAGCATTAGAGAGGTGTGTTGGGGCCAGATTCCAAGGTGCTAAATGACATATTAAAAGTGTGGTCTTTAGGGGCGCCTGGGTGGCTCAGTTGGTTAAGCAACTGCCTTCGGCTGGAGTCATGATCCTGGAGACCCGGGATTGAGTCCCACATCGGGTTCCCTGCTCAGCGGGAAGCCTGCTTCTCCCTCTCTCACTCCCCCTGCTTGTGTTCCCTCTCTAGCTGTGTTTCTCTCTGTCAATAAAAAATCTTTTTTAAAAAAAAGTGTGGTTTTTATTTGAGGGACACTGAGGAGCCATAAACATTTTCAGCAAGGATCGTCCTCATGACGCTGGAGAGCCTGGCTTACAGAAAAGAGAGGAAACAGGCAAGCGGGCCAATTGGATGCTAAGTAAGGTGTTGCAGGTGAAATGTGTCGGGGACTGGACAATGATATTTATTTGTGTCTCTGAGCCACCAGCCTGTACCATCTGTCCATTCTGTTCCTATCTATAAATTCCACCAATGACCCAAAATAGTTCCAGCATCCAATATTAATAGATTACAGATCTTAAAGATAGATATTTCATGTATAGTTTTATATTTGTAATCACACACCCAGAGCATAGAGCAAGTTGCCTTAAAATCACATTTACTTAATGTACGGCTATTAAATCTTATGAAACATTGCTATTTGCTTGTAAACTCCCCCAAACTTCCTCCTACAGCCTCTTGAATCTGGCATGATATATTACTTGAATATATTGCTTTGAATATATTACTTGAATATATGACTTTGGTCCATCTGTCCTTCTCTGACTCTGCTTAACTCTGAGCATAAGCCAAAATCATTGAACAAATTACATCCCTGGTAGGGATGGTTGACATGAGTGATGGCTGGACTGTGATTCAGGAGTTCTAGGTATTCACGGGGTGGGGGAGGGGATGGAGGCATGTCAAAGACCTCTCTACGAAATATGGTGAAAATTCACAGCCAATTTAGGCGCTCCCACTCAAGCTTTCTGTCCCATGAGATGGGAAATAGCTTTAGGGTACTGGCCTGTAAGGTCATATGAGTCAGCTGTAAATTGTCACCTGGATTAGGGCAGAGTGGTCATGGGTATTCCTGGCCCCTGAAATGAGGGCTCTATCTGACCTGAAGCAGTGGCTCATCTCTTTGAACTTCAGTTTCTCAAGATGAGAATGGTAATGTTGAAACTTACCCCCCACCCCCAGAAGCAGCATCCTGATGTGCTGGCCATCTGCTTGGAAATCTGTATTCCCTTGTGTGCATGATCAAGGCACGTGTAACATGTCCTTTCAACGGAGCCTTTGGCGGTTGCTCTTTCAGCTCTGACTGGTAGTTTAGTTTACTCTTAGATTGCTTTATTTAAACTCTTATGTAGTTATATAAACACACCTCAGTGCAATTTATAGACTTGCGATTCTTTCTATCATCGCTGGCTTGTTCTTTTTGAAACAAACTCTTGAGTCTAGCCTTTGTCAGGTTGATACATGAGCTCGGGGACTGTTTGTATGGAAACCATACATACATTCCCCAAACATTCCTTGTTACCAATCTGAAATAAAGATGATGAACCTGAAACTCATAAAGAGACCCCCAAGAAATCGTTTAAAGTGCAAACTCTGATCTGTTCCTAAGAAGAGAAACAAAGAGATCCTCACAAGTGACTTTGTTGTTTTAAGAAGAGCACAGTGTCAGAGAGAGAGCAACTATAGATCAATATGGGAGAGAACTTTCTCGTGATACAAAGCATGCACAATGAAAGGGGTTGGGGAATCTCTGGAGAAAGGCTGAAACGATTGACTGTCTTCAAAAAACTGTTGGAAAGCAGTCTATCAACTAATGGAAAAGAAGATGGAGCTCCTGGAGGTAACTTCTGATTCAAAAATCCCCTCTTAGATTTCTCCAGTGAGCCTAGGAAGATGAAAACAGGATCATGTCCATGACTCAGCCCTAAAGAACAGGTCTTTGATGGGACGCCTGGGTGGCTCAGTTGGTTAAGCGACTGCCTTCAGCTCAGGTCACGATCCCAGAGACCCGGGATCAAGCCCTGCATCAGGCTTCCTGCTCCACAGGAGGCCTACTTCTCCCTCTCTCACTCCACTCCCCCTGCTTGTGTTCCCTCTCTCGCTGTGTTTCTCTCTGTCAAATAAATAAATAAAATCTTTAAAAAAAAAAAAACAACAGATCTTTGCAAAGAGTGAACTGTGGGTAATGTGTGGGGTGAGCGGTGTGGTATGTGTGTTTGGTGGTACCTAGGGGTTTAGGCCAAGTGTGTAGTCCAGAGGAAGATTTCAAAATACAGACAAATTGTATTCAGTAAGTGTTCAGTGACTTCTCTTTTCTAAAACTGAGAGAGCAAATCTAGAAGTGGCAGTGAACTTTGCCAATTTGTCATGGACCGGACTGCTAGGAGGGGGGATTCCCCTCAAGGCCAAGCCTACAGAAGAGGGAGGAAGAGGAGTTCACTGGCCTTTAGAAGCAACTGACCTTCCCAGCACACTGACAATTGGACTCACGTTGATGTGCCTGAGAAGCCAACCAGTCCCTGAAGCTCGAGCGTGCCTACTCATCAGAAGTAGCCTGGACATCATCATCTCGTCTCTCTAGAATCTCCTATGGCTCAGCACACAAAAAACAGCAAAGAAGCTGTATATTTTTTTTTTAAGATTTTTTTCCTAAAGATTTTTATTTATTTATTTGACAGAGAGAGAGAGATCACAAGTAGGCAGAGAGGCAGGCAGAGAGAGAGGAGGAAGCAGCTCCCTGCTGAGCAGAAAGCCCAATGCGGGCCTCGATCCCAGGACCCTGAGATCATGGCCTGAGCTGAAGGCAGAGGCTTTAACCCACTGAGCCACTCAGGCGCCCAGAAGCTGTATCTTTTAATAAAAAGGGCAACATGTACCTATCTTGGTACATACAAATGAGTTTTTTCTCTGGATGCTCCCAGAGGGTAAAGATACTGAGATGGAGCCATGCTCCCATTGCTTTCTTCTACAGACAGCCAATTCACTCCCTGGTTTGTGGTCGACAGAGTTTCATTTGCTTGCCCAGTATCCAATCC
>PITA01035727.1:0-10223 GCA_004023965.1 Spilogale gracilis | reverse complement strand
AGGAAAGTTCCTCTCCTCTGAGCAGCTCTCCTCCCAGCTGGTGAAGGTGTGTTTCCTCCCCACCGCCCTCCTGGTACTGATCCGGGCCACTTCCTGACTGTCTGCTGGTGCCTTTCCTACCTACTTCACTTCTCTGCACTAGGGGGCCTGTTTCCCCATTTTACAGATGAGGAAGCGGGGGCTGGGACTGGAGATGGGGCTTGACGGTTGTTTAGGATTTACTTTAGGATTTACGGGGGGCTGTCTCACCCTGGGGCCAAAGCTCCTCCCTGCTGCTCACTGTTTTCTGTTCTCTTGTCTTTTCTTGAGATGTAATTGAAATACAATATTGCGTTAGCTTTCGGTTCCAACATAATGATTTGGTAGATGTGCACATTCTGAAACAATCAGCCCAAGAAGTTTCCTTAACGTCCATCAGCACGTACAGTTACAAAAAATGTTTTCTTCTTATGATGAGAATTTTTAAGATCTACTCTCTTAGCAACTTTCCAAAATATGATATTGTATCGTTAACTATGGTCACCAGGCTGTACATTACAACCCTGAGACTTTTTTCTCTTCTAACTTCAATTCCCTTCACCCGTTTCACCCCCTCCCCCTGAAATGTTTATCTAATTTTTTACCGCTTGCGGCCAGCTTTCATCTGTCTCCCCCCCCCATTCACACATCATCAGGATGATTCTTTAATATGCTCTCTTTGAACACACTCTTGTTTGCACTGAAAAACTTCCACTTGAAAGAGAACTATGTCAGCAGAGTCGGTGGAAACGTGGCGCGTGTTGCTGGAAAAGGATGGTAACCATAGGAATCACAACAACCGGTCTGCACAGAGGGGCTGCCTTCTGCTCGGAGCCTGGGGCCTGCTCTCTCTTTGTTCCAACGGATGACAAGCAAGACCCAAGGAGGGGCTAAAGGCATATTAGCAGCCAATCACGATGCTGTCTTTGAGGTCATCGGAAGTGGAGAAGAATCTAAGATTCAGTGTCACTGCTCTGTCAAAGCCCCTCATGTTTGCCGTTTGGGAGGACTTGGCGGGGAAGAGGGGCTGGGAGGGGCGGGAGAAGAGCCTTCTAGGCACAGGAGCAGCCTGGCCCAGGCCTGAGAAGAGAGGAGGTCAAATGAGCAGAGAGAAGGCAGTGGCAAGAGAGGGCAGAGGAGGGGCCTGAAGCCATGGTCATGGCGCTGAGGGCGGCAACAGGGAACCTTGCAAGGCTGATAAAGCCAGGGCTGGGGCTTAGATAAATGCTGTTGGAGTCCAGGTGGTCCTGGGGGAGGAAAAAGATGGGACAGCATCTGACCCATGGGCCAGCCCCAGTTTGTTCCCTGCCTCTCCCTCAGGACTCCCAGGCACCCCTCCCCTGCAGGTGCCTAGTGCATCTCTCTGAGGCAGAGCTTAAGGCATGAGTGGAGACTCTGAGTCTCCATTTGTTGAACCCATGTATTGGTCTCATGTCAGTGACCCCTAAGCCAGCTCAGGGAAAGGGGCTCAATGATGGTCAGCGGTGACAGTCCCACCTGTCCTCTGTGACATGTCCTGCATTGGATTTCTGTAGCCTGGCCAGTCTAGAGGACGGCCCTGCTGCCCCGGCCAGGGCCCTCTCCACCGACCTGCCGCTGTCCAATCGAATCCATTGACTCCCCGTCTCTCAGTGCCTTCCCTGAAATGCGAAACATGGGATGCTTTTAATGATTTTCTTATTTCAAGCCACAGGGTTCTGGCAGAGAAGTCAATAGGCCTGCATTAGAAATGATTTCCCTTAATTATTCAGAGTCTCGAAAGAACAGTGGAAATACCTTAGCATGAGTTGAGCCCCTGTAGAGATGAGGCCCGAGGCAGAGGACTGGGGTCTCTAAACCACCTGCCCACCCGTGTGGCTTGTCCAGGACACAGGAGAAGAGTACTTGCTTCAGATGCAGGTGGTAAGTGTGGATGGAGCATCTTTACCATGCCGAGTCATATAGATGTGGCCCTGACCTTGTGGGAGCTGACGGTCTCATGACAGGGGCTGGGGCGGGCCCAGAAAGGCACCAACTGCACCAGCCCTGCAGCATGATTCAGCTTCACAGAAAGAGGACTAGATCATGTTAAGAGCAGAGTGGAAGCGAGCTGGGGAACGTGCACCACAGAAAGGATATCTGATGTTTAAATATTTTATACAAACCACTCCTTGTCTATTCATCGATCGATGGACATTTGGGCTCTTTCCAGAGTTTGCTTATTGTGGATATTGCTGCTGTAAACATTGAGGTGGTAATATATACACAGCAGAATATTACACAGCCATCAGAAATGAAATCTTGCAACGACATGGATGGAACTAGATGGTATTATGCTAAGTGAAATAAGTCAGTCAGAGAAAGACGATTATCATATGATTTTACTCCTATGTGGAATTTAGGAAACAAGGCAAAGGATCATAGGGGAAGGGAAGGAAAAATAAAATAGGACAAAATCAGAGAGGGAGACAAACCTTAAGAGACGCTTAACTCTAGGAAACAGACTGAGGGTTGCTGGAGGGTTGCTAGAAGGAAGGGGGATGGGAGATGGGGTAACTGGGTGATTATTAAGGAAGACACATGATATAATGAGCATTGGGGGTTATATAAACTGATGAATCACTGAACTCTACCCCTGAAACTAATAATATACTATATATTAATTAATTGAATTTAAATAAAATTAAAAACAAATAAATCACTCCCTGTTTCTTTGCTGTTGTTTCTTTGGGTACGAAGGAAACCTTAACAAAATTTAGAACATAAAGACTTTTGCATGTTACATGCAGATCATAATGAAATGATGTCAAAACAAATAATAAGATATCCACGCTGGAAAGATTCTGTGTCTTGATTGCGGCGATGCTTGTCCTGGTGGACACATATGTCAAAGCTCGCTGAGCTGACCACTTAAAATGGGTGCATTTTACTGGAAGGCTTTCTCTTTCAAGTAAGTCCCAGATCAAAGCAGAATTCAAGACTACAGAGATAGTTCTAGAAAACAGTGAAAGGGAGAAGAATTCACATCTAAACTGGGGACGTGGCTAAGCTGGATATGGAAGAAAATGTGTGGTCTGGAATGCCTGCATTATTCCACAGGAAGGAGCAATGGTACAGGTTAGTTTTTAAAAAACAGGAAGGGGAAAATAAGGAACAAAATCAACCAAGATAAAGTGGGGAGAGGGAATAAATAAGGATAAGGGCCCAGATGGAATATGCACACGGTCGGCATCTAGAAGATGAGTTTTCAGAGGAGCTGGGGAAGTAAGAATGCAGGCTAGGAAAGGTAGTTTTCTGTTTCAGGAGCTGGAAGGTTCTTAGGCAGGAGAGCGGCGTGCAGGGAGCTGGGTCCAGAAGGATGGCTCTGACCGAAGGCTGGAGAGTGACTAGAGGCAGGGTAACTACAGGGTGAAGCAGAGTGCTTGCATGGCCCCTCTCTCTTCCTCCTCCCTGGCCCTGAGCATCTCCTCAATTCCTCTAGACTATTCTCGAGGGTTGGGATTCTAGCTCTGCCTTGCCCCTGGGTGACACAGGCCAGAGACGAAAACTTGAGAGGATGGATGGATCTCCTCAAAGTCACATCATAACCAGTCACTGGAGGTCTGGTGGGGTCTGTGATGAACCTGTATCCCGGCTGGAGTGCTTGGGGCTGGCCTGTCTGGATTCCCCAGCAACAGAAAGAGGAGGGACAAGGAGGGACCCTGGGGAACTTGGACACAGGAGGGGTCAGTCCAGCCAGGTCCTGGGAAGACCCTGCTTGTTCAGCTGACCTCACTGGAACACGATGAGGCTGGAAGGCAGGAGGTGAGCCCAGAATGGGAAATCAGAGCAGCATAGGTCAGAGCAAATCCCCTAGAGAAAGGGCCAAGAGCAGTTCCGGGGTGATAGGCTCAAATACCCTTGGCAGGTGGTGGCCCACCTTTAAAACATGTCTTTGTCTTCCTTAGTCAAAATCGCACAGAAGTAAAAATGTATTGAAGTATAACCTCCATCAGAACAGTGCCCTGGAGGGCCCCTGGGTGGCTCTGTCTTTAAGAGTCTGCCTTTGGCTCAGGTCATAATCCTGGAGTCCTGGGATCTAGCCCCACGTCCAGCTCCCTGCTCGGTGGGAAGCCTGCTTTTCCCTCCCACTTCCCCTGCTTGTATTCCCTCTCTTGCTGTGTTTCTGTCTATGAAAGAAATAAGTACAATCTTAAAAAAAAAAAAAAAAGAAGAAGAAGAGCGCTGGGATTACAAATGTAAATGTGATGAGTCAGCACAAGGCGAGGTCGGTGCACCTGTACCCAGCCCCCAGATGAGGAAGTGGCATTACCAGTTAATAAAGGTCACTGCATATACTCTCCGAGGGGCACAACTTCCTCCTCTGCCCAGAGAGCTTCGGTCTCCCCCGCTGTTCTACTTGAGTATCCCAAGTGCCATTTTACATCCTGGGCTTCCTGGGTTTTCAGGTTTTAATTTCATCCTGATTCTACCCAGCAGGACAATAGATACTCCAGATCACAGAACGTGGGGCCAGAAACCTGGCAGAGATGGACGAAGAAATCTACCCAGGAGTTGGCCGGTGGAGGCAGGAACTCAGCCCATCCATCGGCCAACAGTGGTAACGGACATACACGTCCCCGGACAGCACCTGAGGCCTAGAAGCTGCTCCCTGGAACCCCAGAGCTGGCTAGAACTCATGGGGAGGCACCCTGCGGGCTGCCGCAGCGGGTCTGAGCTACTTCTACAGTTAATCTGTCAGAGAAACTCCCACCACGACATCAAGAACAAATAATCTCCTTGCCACCTTATCCCAGCTTCTCCTCGCTCTTCCTCTCTCTCTCTCTCTCTCTCTGTGTGTGTATTTTGCCTCAGTAAGGAAATATATTATGGTTTCTGAAGGCAACTGCTTTCTCTTCCTCCCCTGTGAACAGCTGAGCAAAGAATTAATTTGGGGTTTTGCAATGTCGGGGCCTCTCTCATTAAATTACTCCCACTGTCTCTTGGAACCCCTGGTAACTGGGTTTAATGATCTCTCATTCCTCACATCCTGGAAAAATGCTGCGCGTGTCTCCCCACAAGGCAGTCTCCAGTCTGTTGGCATCTTTATTTTTCCTTGGCCTTGGCCCCCGTCCCGGGCTTCATCCCCTCCCTGACCCTGGCCTTGTCCTTGTCCTGGCCTCCCAGCTCTCCGAAGCTCTTGCCTTATCTTCTGTTCTCTCTGCACTTCTTTGCTCATCGAATGCCCGTGTTTTCTGCTCCTACTAAAAATTCTACCTAGCCATCCTTGTTTAGAAAAAACAGACTGAGATGATGATGATCACTACTATGTTTTTACCAAAAGCCATTGCCTGATGGTTTACATTTGGTGGGATGGGACAGGCAGGCAGCAAAGAATGGTGGGCTCCATCTATGCCGTTGAAATAATGATACCCAACCATTTCATTTGCAGAAACAAATGGGTAATAAAGTCCCTTTATTCCAAAGGCCCCTGATTACATGCGATGCAGGAGAGAAAGACACACATTCCCTTAGCAGTCTGGAAAATTCAGATAAAGAAAGGAGTTTGTTCACATCAAAGTGAGGACAAAATTCTGTATAAAGAACTCCATATGATGGATCATTTTGCACTTCAAACCTCTAGAGACTCTCTCATGTGAATGTGTTTTCTTTCCCTGAGTCTTTGGCCTCATGTGTCCAAGGCTGCAGGAAAGGGAACCAGCAACAGCACTGGGACAGGGCAAGGGAGAAGCTCATAGTGACCTTGGGATCAAGCTCTGAAAAGTCCCTTGCCTCAGGAAGTCCTGGGGTAAGACTGAGAGAGAAGATGGAGTGTGTCTTGAAAGGACTCAGTGGGAAAGAGGGCTAGACACTTCTAGATCACTGCAGTGAGGGCTACATGCTTGAACAAAGGCTCAGCGCATTTAGCGTAAGGCCTACAGTGGGAAATACGGAAAGGCAAACTAAGTTAGGGCCGTGTATGGGTCACCTGTTGCTGTGTAACAAATACCCCTTCCCACTGCACCCCAAAGTTAGTGACTTCAAACAACACCCATTTATTACCTCCCACAGTTTTAAGGGTCAGATTTCTGGGAACAGATAGCTGTCTGTGGCTCAGTGTCTCTGGGAGGCTACAGTGATGTTGTCCCCTGGGGCTCTGCCACCTGACTTCAGAGAGAGACAGATGGAGAGACAGAGACAGACAGAAAGACAGAGACAGAGAGGCAAGATGCTGCCTTCAGTAACCTAATGTTAGAAGCGACATGCCATGTCTTCTGCCATATGCTGTCGGTCATAGGAGGGAACAGCGGAGTGCCAGGAGGGGGGACCACAGGTCAGGTGTGTCTCTTTTATTTGGGAAGAATTTATGAAGCCCCTGCCAGGAGCCACGCAGCACTGTGGTCTCTGGGGCTTCACCAGGAAACAACAGACCAGGTCTCTGCATTTGAGCAGAAAGGCAGACAAGATACAAATAAATACATAATATGTTTCACAAGATGTGCATTTCCCCCTCTTCTTTAACATCTCTAAAAATGGCACATCTTGTAAGTTGATGTTACATCAGAGTGTATTTGACAGTTTATTTTCTTCTCTCCAGGGAAGGCCACCAATGCCTCATTAAGAAGGTGAGTTTAATGAAGAGGCCATCCAATGACCATTCACAGTGGGGCTGGGGATGGGAACCAGGGGAGGGCCGTGAGGTCCACAGGGAGGAGCCCCGGCTGTCTGGGGCCTTGAGGCAAGAGGAGGGGCCGCCATGTACCTGGAGCTGGGTTGAACTTCTGCCGGGGAGGGGACCAGCATGAGCGATGGGTGTTGAGGATTGCCACAGTCTAGCACAGAGCTTGTGAGCAATCCATGTCCCAACTCTCTCCGATCCTGTCCTCAATCTCTGAATCCAGGAGCTGAAGGCGGAGGGTCTGGGTGAGACAGTCTCCAGGGGTCAGCCTCCTGGTGCACAGAGCCAGCAGAGAAGGGCAGAGAACAGGCATGGAGAAGTAAGGATGTAATCAGCATGCAGAATAAAAGAAAAAGTGAATGAGAGAGGGGGACATCCCGGGAAGGCAATCAGAAGAAGTCACTCTGTGAAGTCACAGCTGAGTGAAGACACAGGTAACAGGGACACCTAGGGAGTGTTCCAGGGAGGTCACCTGAGTGGGCATGAGTGTGGGCAGGGGAGAGTCACAAAGGAGCACTCCTGGGCAGAATGAGTGTGAGAAGCTAGGCCAGGGATAAAGTTGAAAGTTAGGAATATTCTGGATCAGATGACGGGCCCTGAAGGCCATGGTGAGGAGCTTGTGTTTGTCTCAGGTGTGGCTGGAGCCTTTGGGGATTTTAAGCAGAGGAAGGACATGGTCCAGGGAAGGTTTGAACAGATTTCTGCGGCTGCCATGTGCTAAGTGGCCTATAGGGGGAGCGGTGGAGACAGAGGAGCAGGGAGGAGGGGCCACATAATCCGGGGGAGAGATGATGGTGCCCGGTCCAGGGTGGGACAGTGGAGGTGGGAGAAGTGGTCAGGTTGAGGATATATTTTAAAAGGAGACGCGGTTCTCTTTGTTGATTAATGGAAAATGATATGAAAGGGAAAAGAGTCAAGCACAATTCCAAGGTCATGTTACATCGATCTTAGGGAGATGTGCTCAGAGCATTAGAATTTATTAACTATGATCAATTTACAATTAAGAGCATATTGGTGGATTCTGTAAGTGGTCAGGCATTCTTTAGAATGTTCTAAGGGTGGAAAACAATGCTCAGAAATGTGGGAGCTCTGATGCTCATTCCTCGACACAAAAAATGGGTGCATTAATATCCCATGTGCATCATTAAAGCTGTCTCACGGCTACAGTATACTGGGAAGTGGCCAGACCACTTGCTGCAAACGTGAAGACTGTCTGTGTTATCGGGAGAAATAGGATGTTAGTACAGGAAGGTGGAGCGCGCTGGGCTGAGTGAACCATTGTGGGTCATGTAGCCCCAGATAAAGAATAAGAGGAGGAGTCCTTTGTGACACCAGCTGGCGCCGGGGGCAATGACAGCGAGCGTCCAGACCACCGCTGTGGTCAGTTGGTTCCACAGGGAAGCAGGGCCTTGCTGAGCAGAGTGGCTCAGGTGAGCAGGTGCTGTATAGCGGAGAGAAGGGAGGTCAGGAGCATGGCCTGAGGGGGACCGACAGGTAAGCTGGGCTGGGTGGGAGAGGTCCAGGAAGATTTGAGGGTCTAGCATCATTAGGACCCATTGGCTGCAGTGACAGTGATATAACTCAACACAGATGGAGGGGCAGTCCTGTGGGGTGTCCTTGGGCGCAGGGAGGGCTGGGACCGAGCATGGAGAGGACACTTCCAGGACCACTCGGGAGGTCTCAGCAGCAGGAACTCTGGGGCAGCCTGGTCTAAGCACTACCTCTGCCATCCACCCACAACCAGGCTTTGAACTTGAAGGACAAAAAGTCATTCAGAGCCATCACAGCCTCACGATGTCACACCTGAGGATCTGGAGCCAAAGTGATGAGGTCAGCAAGTGGCAGAGAGCGGGCGTGCCTCCAAGCCCATGGACAGCCAGACTTAGAATTTTTTTTTTTTAAAGATTTTATTTATTTGACAGAGAGAAACATAGCCAGAGAGGGAACACAAGCAGGGGGAGTGACAGAGGGAGAAGCAGGCTTCCTGCCGAGCAGGGAGCCTGATGTGGGACTCGATCCCAGGTCTCCGGGATCATGACCCGAGCCGAAGGCAGTCGCTTAACCAACTGAGCCACCCAGGCGCCCCATAGAATTTTTTTTATTAAATATAATGTATTATTTGTTTCAGGGGTACAGGTCTATGAATCATGAGTGTTACACAATTCACAGCGCTTACCACAACACACACCCTCCCCAGTGTCCATCCAGGCTTAGGATTTTTCTACTGTGACAGAGTTTCCTGTAATTACTTCAGGCATCCCGGATCTGCTTCCGTGACCATTGCCATTTATATTATACTATCTCTTCTTTTATTATATTTAAAAAGGAATCTATGGAACTTTTTATTCCTAAGTGTTTATTCATCAGTTTTATTCATAAGGCTCATTTTATTTTGGTTGGACACATCGAACACTCTTTGCTACGGAAATAATCAACATTCAGCTGAGAAGCATCCCAATTGTCTTTGGAGGTATCGTGTGCTGCGTTTTGGGAAACCCTGTATCATAATCTGGGCATTTTTTTCATAGGAGGTTGAGGCAGACTGAGTAATTGTTCTGTTGAACAAGAGTTCTTTGTTTGTTTGGAGAAAAGCGAATAAACCGGGTCCAGAGTAGCTGGGACAGGTGAGTGAGGGGAGCTGGGGGTGGGAGGGGAGGGATGTGGTCTGGGAGGTGGGGGTGGGGGCTGGATGGGGAGGGATTTTCCTCCAAGGGATTTGGGAGCCCTGGGAGTTTGGCTAAAGGTGGCAGTGGGGAGGGGGTCCGTGGTCTGACGGAGGTCCTGGCAGGATCCTTCCTGCAGCGGTGGGGAAGATGGACTATAGGGCCAAGGCATAAGCAGGGAGCCTGGGCAGCTAATGCTGGCCTCAACCAGACAGTGTCCATGGAGGTGGAGAGAGGGCTGTGATTTTTACCTTGTCCTGTGTCATCAGTAAAAGGCCCATCCTCAGAACCGTGGCAGATGGAGTGCTCCTGTTTGAGTTGGCTTTGTCGCAGATGCGTATCTTTCCTGGGTTCAAGGGACTCAGGATGCTCCTTCCCTCCCATAAGTGAGTTAGTGAGTTTAGGGTTTAGGGATCACCAGTTCCCTGTGGGTGGCCGGTCAGGATGTTGGTGCCCCCCACCCCGCACTCTAGGGCAGAAACTCGGGGCTAGGGTGCACCCACTGGGCACAGTCCCCAGGGTGTGGGACATGGTACAGGATTGGGGACCCAGAAGATCCCAGAGCCCTAATCACTGGGCTTTTCCCCACTGCCCAGTTTAAATTTGCCACAGCCGATTCCCCTTCTAAGTTGGTGGGAAGATTGATGATTTCATTATTTGTGGCACTCGGCAATAAATCTGGGAGTCTCGGCTAAAGCGAGCGTGTGTCCCACGTCGTGTCTTTGCTGAGTGTTATTCATCACATCCAATCACTCGTTCACTTCGGGGAGCCCTGGCCTGGATGGGGGTGGGGGGACAGGGCCTCCCCGACTTGACATCTTTACTGCTTTGGGGTTGGGGGTGGGGACCGCACAAGAAGGGCCAGGGCCGGGAGGGCGGGTGGAGGCTCCAGGTGGGCTGGAGCA
>PITA01035726.1:0-10220 GCA_004023965.1 Spilogale gracilis | reverse complement strand
GGAAGGTAATTTTGATTCTATCTGCATCTGTGGTTTTACAATTCCAAGTGGGAAGTATAGGTCTCCCGTGAGGGACACCGTTTACAAAAGCAAACTTGACCAGGTCTGGTCGGCGCACCGCCCATTTCCAATCACCATCGTTGGACGTAACACACGCCCATTCCTTACAGAAGGAATATTGTATCCCCCCACATTGATTACCTTTGGTGTTCCCTGGGCATGCATAGAAGCCATAACTTCGGGCGAGTTCTGGGGCATGCCATTTATATTCAGGATTAATGTCTCTAAAACAGAAGTACAGATCCGGCCACCACGGTGGAGAGATGGGGGTGAAGCGAATGTGCAAGTGTCTGGGTAAAAATTCTAGGGTTCTAGTGGGGATGGGGAGCAGGGGAGGAGGATGGGAGCAGGAGGGGAGGAGGGAAAGGGCACGGGGCTTGCTATGGGAGTGCAGGGGCCTGCGGCTGGGTTCAGGGCGCCCACCCCACCTCTGAGCTCAGCTGGGTTCAGGGCACCCCCCACCTCTGAGCTCGGCTGGGTTCAGGGCGCCCCCCACCTCTGGGCGCTCGGGTCCTGAGAGCCTCCATCAGTTCCGCCCAGATACCAGCGTTCACAGCCCCAAGGCGGCTTCTGAGTGGTTGGGTGCATTACAGGAGGATTTTTTATTTCAAATACTGTAGATTTATAGCTGGAACAATGTTCTCCATTTTGCATTTGACTCTGAGCCGAATCCCAGGCAAGCACGGCCTTTTGTTCTATCTGTTTATCTTCCAGGGTCTCCTCCGGCTGTGTGCACGTTGCTTTTGTTCTTGGCTTGCTGTTTTAAGTAGAGCTTTGCTACATTTCCATTTTCTCTCCTATTAAAAACCAAGTGCTTACTCGAATTAGAGCACAAAAACACTGACTAGAGAGAAGCACCTCTTCCCCTCTGAAACATGGTGAGGCGGTGGTTTAGTGATAGCTCTGACAATGATTAATGCCCCGTGCTCTCCCTTCCAGACCTCCAGGAACATATAAACAAATATTTTCTGGAATTTGTAGGTGAAAGGAGGGAGGTGAAGTGGCTCGCGCAGGATTGCACTGATTACAGTCTGAGTCCTCTCCCCTTCCCAATTCCCTCACAAATTACGCTCTGCTGAACAGTGTGGGAGCTGTTCGTATTTTAAATCAAACTAAAGTCCACTGAAGTAGGAAAATTATTCATTTTCCGTAAATGATGTGGACAAATTATTATTCAATTTTTTAACAGGGTTTTCCCATCACTTTACTGTGCACAATGTAATACGGTTAATTTACCAGAAAGCATTGTTATTCATTCCCTAATTCTCGGGGTAACTGCTGCCATTTCCTGACCGTTTCCTCACTGTTCTCTGGGAACTGACAGACTTCCTGGCGTTGGGTGGTTTGGGTTCCCGGGCCATCCAGGGCCATCCAGAGGCTCTGCTTCCTGCTGTCTTCTGATGCTTGCCCCTCTGGAAGCTTCTAAGAGCAAAATGATTCACATACCTGGGTTTAGTTTGTGAGTGGTTTTAAAATGAATCCTTTTGTAAAGACACACCAAAAAATTAAAAAACTAGAAAAAATTTAAAAAAGAAGATACAACCTCTTGCGATTTGCTGATATTTCCCCGCAGTATTACATGTACGGTTCTCATTAAAAACACTATCTGACTAATAATCATTTCATTCTCTCTGGCTTCTAATTAGCTACTCATTGATTACTACACTGCAAGCACGTGATAATTAACCAAGGGGAAAAATTCCAAAACAAAACAACCAGAGAACACCCCTCAAGTGCCCCTATCTATCTTTCATGAGTTTACATGCTGCATGGGGATTCAAACAGAGCAGCCTAGCAAAGGGAAGGACAGGAAAGAATGCCAGAGAGTTCACAAATGGGAGAAAAGCCCCTCCACCTGCTCACTGCTATTAAAAGGGTGGGGAGGAGCTATTACAAGCCTCTTCCCCGCCACTTTATTCTCAGACTCTGTAAATATATTTCAAACTACTGTACAATTCCCGCCGGGACACTAGAACCAACAATCTGCCTAAAACCTTTCTCTCTGTCCTTTTATGGTATTATCTACTATCCTCTTTGTTAGCAACTCAGTAATCAGAATAACTGATGAGCCTATGTGGTTTTGTGTGTGTGAGTATGTGTGTGTGTGTGTGAGAGAAAGAGAGAGAGAGAGAGAGAGATTGACTTAGAATTTTTTTTTGTTTGTTTTCTTTTTCTTCATTTAGATGCAGTTGCTGAGCACCTTCTGTATTTAAAACGTGTGCTAGCCCCTCACAGGGTTTGGGGAGCAGAAGGAAACACATCCAAATGCAAAAAACACTGGGCCTACCATTAAACAGTATATAATTTATTTTCACTTATCCTTTAAGATCGAGTTCAGGCACCTCCTCCAGGAAGCCTTCCCTACACTCCCCATTCTGGGCTGGACAGCACTCTTTTGCTATTATCTAGCAGACAGCATATATATATATATATATATATATATATATATATATATATATATACACTTTTTTTTTCTTTTTTTTTTTTTTTAAGTAAACTTTATCCCCAATGTGGGGCTTGAACTCACAACACTGAGACCAAGAGTCCCCAAGCACTAGGGGTGCCTCACTGGCTCAGTCAGTAGAGTGTTCAATTCTGGACCTCAGGGTTCTAAGTTTGAGCCCCACGTTGCATGTAGCGATTACTTAAAAATAATAAAATCTTTAGGGAGGAAAAAAAAGAGTCATGTGCTCTAATGACTGAGCTGTAGAGGTGCCCTGTGGAGAGCTTATTGCAATGATCTTTTATTGGTCTACATCCTCACTGAACTGGGATCATTGTCATAAATATATGCTAGTACAAGGGCTAGCCCATAATAAGCACTCAACAAATGTATGGAGAAGGAATGAATGTTGAGTCCTTATATATATATATCCATAGTCATATCTTTCATTATCCCACTACCTTGAACAGCCTTGGCAAAGGACTCCTCTCATTCCAGCTCTGTTTCTTCCTTATCCAACGTCTCCATCCTGTTTGCTCCCATTGGCTGCCATCTTGGGCCAACAGGTTGATGACTTCTGGATGGCTCTAGATGGATTCCTTCTTCCCCTATCAAATCTTCTGTCCCATTCTCAGTCAGAGGTCTGTTCTTTGCTAGGTAAAAAAAGGGAATCAGATAAGAGAATCTATTTTAATGGGGGTTAATGTCACCACTCCCCAATATATTCTTTATGTGTTAGTAGTAATATTTCATGGACAACATCTTCATGCTGTGATTCTCAAGCAGGGCAAAGGCACTTCTTGGATCATGCAGGAGTGTGCCAGGAATTCTATAAGCTGTGGTCTCCTTAACAATATGCAACCTGAAGGTCTGGGAAAATAATTTTATGTGAAGATAAAAAATGGGTATCCTAGGGAGAACATAATATTTTCATAAAAGTACAAAGCTAGAATGAGACCTCGAAGGCCCCATGTCCTAGGGAGGACAAGTTTATTCCCATTAGTGTTGGAGTGAGTTCTGGGAAAAGACTTGGGAAGCACTAATGGGGTTCCTTTCAGGCTACAGACTGGGTCTTTAAATCACATACTGAAGACTGATGACCACACATTAGCAAGGGGGCAGGGTGAGTGTGTCAGGCAGCTCACAGTAAATCCCAGCGTGCATGGCACTGGTCTAGGTCAGTGCATCATTTGCAGGTCAATCATATGCTCCACTAGATGGCTATCACCCATTCAGGCACTGTCCATCCATCCAGTGTCCACCAGCAGCTCACCATTGCTCTCGGTGCAGGGAGAAGGCTGGTGAAGTTAGACGGTTACCGTGCCCAGGGAACTCACAGTCAGGCAGGGAAGATATATTAAAAGAAGAGTCATATTATTAAACACAGTATTCTGAGAGTAGTAAGTATTCCGAAAAAGAGCACAGTGTTCTGGCTGCTGGAGGAGTTTGTCACTTGTCGTTGATCACATTCTCCTTAGACTAGTCCTTGCCAAGCTGGGAAAACTCTTATTTTTATTTTCAGTCTTTAGAATTTTGAAAATAAAGACATGTCTCCTCTATCCCTCATGGGATTCTGGATATTTTGTATGTTCAAAAAGAATGAGGCATGATTTAGGAATTTATTATGAAAGATTTCTAGCTGAGATTTCAAATATATTAAAGATACTAAGTTTTTCATCTATTTTTGAGAATTAAATAAACACATATTACTGGTACTCATTAAATCTATACTCCACAATATCATTTTTAGAATAAAACATTTTTGAGCTCCCTTCTCCCTACCCCCAGATTATTTCTTTCTTTCCTTCCTTTTTCTCCCTCTTTTTTCCCTTTCTCCCTCCCTTTCTTCCTTCCAGCGAATATATTGGACAGCCTAACCGAATCTCCACAGTATGGTATCTACTGATAAGAAAGCCAACAAAACTATCTAAACCTATTATACTACATTTCAGGAACAAATGGACCAAACACCATTATATCCAACTATAACTTGTTAGGAAATGCCTCTTCTGTCAAGTGAGGCTCCCTTGTCCTGAGCACTGACACAAGGACAGATGACATCCCTCCAGCAGCAGGCTCCTGTGTAGTTCCCCTCTGCACACCCCTGAAAACCTCACCTCCTTTCAAGACTCATGAAAGAACCATTCCAATTAGTGCAGTATACATTCTTCAGGTCCCAGAGGAAATTTCAGGTAAAAATTTTGCAGCTCCAGTGCTGCTGGAAAAATCCTCTGGTGCCAAGATTTAGCCACAGGAGGATTCCTGTCTTTCTCCAGGCAGGTAAACACCCCCTGGCACTTGTCAGAAAATCTTCAGTAGTGTGGCTGTATTTGAGGGTCTATGAATACCGTTCACTTTTCTGGGGGAGCTGCCTGGCTCCCCAAATACCTTTCTTGGCCATAACCGAGTCAGAGCCAAATGCATCATTAGCTCGGGTCTACACCCCAATGCTGGAACCCATGGGAAGCCCCGCAACCCCTCCTGGCTAGCAGGTCCTCCCAGCCCACCAGTGCACCAAGAACAGAGCGCCTTGGAGATTGTGAGCTGCTGTGAGCGTGGGTGAATGGGAATCTTGTCACATTTTCAATATCTGAGCTTTGTCAAGTGGTCTTCTCCAGTCGCTTTATTATTTGATTTTAAGAAAAAAGAAGCAGGGTATTAAGAGTCCCCCTCTGCAGTGAAGCCCACTCTCAGCGCACGGAGAGTACTTACTACCATGCTCCAAAAGACAAAAAACATTTCAGCATCACTTGCGGCTAAGGTGCCATTCACCAGCCAGGCATACCTCATTATGTGGTTCTTCGCTGATAACCGTATTTCTTACACGCGGAAGGCTTGTGGCATCCCTGCTTCAGCCATGATTCCAGCAGCAGTGGCTCACTCCGCGTGTCTCTGTCATATTGCTAATTTTCACAATATTTCACCCTTTTTGATTACTATATTTGTTATGATGAGCTGTGATCAGTTATTACAGCTCACTGAGAGCTCAGATGCAAATCAACATTTTTTTAGTACTATTTCAAAATTAAGTTCCCGTATTTTTTTTTGCACACACTTACTAAACTATGGTATCATGTAAACTTCACTTTTATACACACTGGGACACAAAGCATTCATTGGACTTGCTTTATTGAGGTGGTCTGGCTTGGAACCTGCACTATCTTTGAGGTATGCCTGTGTTTTTCTTTCTTAGCCAGAGATCTTTCTGGTCGGTGAATTCGGTTTCCTCACTCCACACTTCTACAACCCACGAGGGAGAGAGGTGTTGGGACCCCCTGGAGCTGTTTTCATTTGCCCGGACAGGTCTACCTTAGGAATATCTCTGGGCAGCACAGTAGCTTCTCGAAGAAAAACCCTGAAAACATCTGATTTCTCTGTATCTGTGGCCACCCTCTCATCCTACAGTCCCACACTGTTTCAGAGCATTTTGTTAGACTGCCCTCGAGTCAACCTAAGTCCTTGGTTCTGCTTCAGAGGAGAGAATCCACAACAAACTCAACTGATGAATTAACGGCTACACTTTGGTTTGAAGAAACCAAGTTTTTGTCTTAAGGAATCTCTGTTTAAAGCAGGTTATAACTTTTCCAGATTTTTTTTTTTTTTGAATGACTGAGTCAGAAACACAAATAACAACCCTCCGGAGAATATTTGCAAATTATCCAATCTAGTGGGATGTGAAGATGATAAACAAAGTTATCTTTAAAAATACCTAGAACATGTTAATAAACTGCCTGGTAATGTGATAGTAACTGTCAAAGATGTTTGACATTTTATCAATTTATCAATTGCATCAGTACCAAAAAGAGTACCAGAAAGACTTGATTAACCACAAAATCCCCGTTTCATCCATTTTTTAAAAAAATGTTGGAATCCCTTTCTAAATATAAAAGTCATTTCAGCAAAAAAACTCTCCTGCTTATATAACTCCACATGACAACAAACGATCTCCGAATTACAGGATCTCAGATCTGTAGAAACCTAGGGCAAATCTCATCCAACCCCCTCATCTCTGCAGACGGAACCTGAAACAGAGGTGCCAGATGGCTGCGGAGGGTCCCACAGCTGAATGAGTGTACAGCCAGGCACCTGACAGATTGTGCAGTCTACCCACTGCCCCTCCTACTACACGCAGTTATTTCCCTGCCTAGTGACATGCTGACAGAGATAGAGGACCGTGGGAAATACATATACTGACTCTAAGGCAATAAAGATTCTTCTTGTAATTGCCTTTCTCCTACAGGTGGGATACAGAACATTCCAGTTAGAGACGATGTCTGATAGATTCAAATGCGAAAGTGTGCTTATTCTTGCTTTAATAATCCTCTGAAATAGCTCGACGATGGTCCAGCCTTTCTAGGGGGATGAACCCACTCCCAGTGTTCTGAATGTTCCTGTCCCTTGGAAACCACTGCACACAATGGTTAAACAGACCACAGAACTCCTTATCACCTGGTGTGGGACATATGTCACTACTAGAGTACCTTCCATGATTTAAACAAATGAGCAAAAAAAATTCAAATGTAAAATGCTCTTTTTTTAATTACTAAATTAAGAAAGTTAAACAATTTAAAAATGTAAACTCACAAATAAATCATAACAAAAAAGGAATTAAGATTTCAGAGTTGCTACCCAGTATTAAAAACTTAATAGAAATAGGCTTTTGGATTTGTTGTTGTTAAACATGTAATTCAAGGTTGGTACAAACAGCAACTAAAAATGTCATACTTTTTTTTCTTTTTTTCTTTTTTTGGTGCATCCCCATGAAATGTAAAGTAGTGCATAGTTATTCCACTGGAGACTTCTTGGACATAGAGAAAGTCATTTCATTAGCAGTACAGGACATTTAAAACACTTATTTTACAATGGGAAATGTCCAACCCCCACCCTCAAAAGTTTTAGTTGCATGAGAAAGTTTAGCAGGTCGCCATGATTCTAATGCTATGGGTTTTAGATCATTTAAATGTGGTTACAAGGTTTATTAAATAAAAAAAAGTTTGAAACATTTCAGCATTCATATTTTTATACAAGAAGTATGTGTGGTATCCACAGTTCCCCTGGTAGTTATTGGCCATTTGCTTGCTTCAATACGCTTTTAGGCTTCAAGAACAAATTGCAGTTAAGTCAAAGCAAATTCTGGAAACAGAACTTGTGAATTCAGCTCCTGGGCTGCTTGGAAAGAGTCAAAGGAACAGCCATCTACAGGTACAATCATGAGCCAAAAAAGTGCAATCCAAATTAAAAAAAAAAAAAAAGAAAAAAGAAAAAAGGATCATGCTTTGCAAAAGCCAAAAAGGAGGCCACTGGTTTGCAGAATGACACCAGTGCATTTATGCTGATTTGGCAGTAAAATCTTCACTCTGGGTCCCGAGGCTTTATGGCCCACGCGGGCCATGGTCTCCACATTAGCACCCACATGGTGTATATACAGGGACATATATATTATATATATTCATATTATAAAAAAGAAAAAAACCAAACACCTGTCCTGATTGGTTTTTGTTAAAACATGAAAAAAAATTTTATTGTTTTAGACAAAGAGGCCACTTTTGGAAAATAATACTTTTTTTAGTTGAATCAGGTGAAGACAGTTAAAATCACATAGGATTTGCATTTTAAAAAAAGGAAAGCACTAGGGTCGTTGGCACTGGAGTAACTATTTACACTGAACAGAGGTTTGGCCTTTTACATCACATCGATACAATGCATTTTCCAAAGTCTGAGAAATAACAAGGTTCTGTCTCGTATGCTTCACAGAGGAGGTTCGGATTTGGGGACAAGTGTCATTAATGAGGGCCATGGAAGTTCGTCAGCTTCAGAGTCACATGCAATCTGATCCGGGACGGCTCGCACTGCTCGCGCAGCTGGCTACGGAACTGAAAGCTAATGGGGAGGGGGCGGGGAAGCCTCGCCGAGAAGGCCTCTCTCTGCGGACCCCGGCCTCACAGGTTTTCACCGGG
This sequence comes from Spilogale gracilis, assembly GCA_004023965.1. Classification (NCBI taxonomy): domain Eukaryota; kingdom Metazoa; phylum Chordata; class Mammalia; order Carnivora; family Mephitidae; genus Spilogale; species Spilogale gracilis. The sequence continues at coordinate 1,760 of PITA01035726.1, read as the reverse complement.
CTGATACTGGGGCTCTGTGGCGGTGAAGTAGTCTTCCAGGAAGCCCTGCAAGTACTCGAAAGTGGGCCGTTCTTCCGGGTCCTTTTTCCAGCAGTGGATCATGAGCTCGTGGAGAGAGATGGGGCAGTCCTGCGGGCAGGGCATCCTGTAGCCGCGCTCCACCTGCTCCAGCACCTCCCGGTTGTTCATGCCTGCAAGACACGGAAGTGAGTGCGCCGCCCTGCCACGCCCCTCTCTTCCGCTCCGAGCCTGCGCGCGCGGGGACAGCAGAGCGAGGGTCCCGCCTGGCCCGGAGGGGGAAGGGAGAAAGGGGGAGGGGTGCGGTGGGGGGGAACCCGGCCCTTCTGGGGACACCGCCCCGCCCAGAAAGGCGCAGGGAGTGTGCCCCTGCTGGATGCGGAAAACTGCGTGATGAATCTCGAAAGCGTCGTCAGTGAAAGGAGCCAGACACAAAGGCAACGTACCGTATGATTTCATTTATGTGAAGTTCTAGAAAAAGCAAAGCTACCGTGACAGAAAGCAGATGAGTCACTGCCAGGGAGGAGGGGAGGGGAGTGGCTGCCAAGGGGCTGCAGGAAGGGAGAGGTGATGGAAATGTGTGTCAGGGGTCAGCAATCTAGCTGTAAAGGCCAGAGAGCAAATATTTGAGGCTTTGTGGGCTGCATATGATCTGTTGCATATTATTATTTTGAATAACCCTTAAAAATATACAAAACAAAAACAGGTGGGGGTTGGACTGGGTCAACAGACAGTAAGCTGCCAGCTCCTGTTCTGCATTCTGTGTGTGGTGGTGGGACTGTGCTTGTCAGAACTCACTGTGTTCTTAAAACGGTTGAATTCTGTTGTATGTAAATTACAATTCAATTAAACCCATCAAAAACTATGAATGAGGCAGACAAAAAAAAATCCATGCAATGAAAAATAACACTATCCTGTGTGTATAGCATCCATGAACTCCATCTCTGAATGTCATAAATTCATTTTGCTTCTCCCGGGCCAGCTTTTGGTGCCCCACCATTTGAGCTCTGCCATCGTGTCCCCATGGTTGGGCACCATCTGGCCCAGTGACCCGAGGAGCCCTGGGGTTTGGTGACTTTGATGGGGAGAGAGGGCGCCTCCAGAGCCCGTGTTTACTCATGACTTGGACAGGCCATTTATCATTTGAGACCTTTGTGACCCTCCTGGGGAGCTGCCTAATGTTGAAACCTCAGGCTGCACAGCACCAACAGGAGACCTTTGGGGGCGAAGGCACCTCCGTGCACGCTGGCCTTCCTGACAGAGCAGGAAATACCGTAGGTGGGGTGAGGTGAGTGCCCTGACCCCTCTTCCAATCACTGCCAGACACTCTTCTCTACTTCTCCTTCCTTTTCCTGCCTTATCGCCTTCTGCCACTGCCTGCCAAGCACTTGTATGTTTTGGCTGCTCCTTGGCCCCAAGCTTGTAATCTGGAATCCTCCCCAACTTCTGACCTGGTTTACTTACAAAATCAAGAACCTGATTTCAAGCCATACGGAAATTTAGATGTGTTCCCCTAGGTCTCAGGGAAATCAGCAGAAGACCACAGATCTGCACAGAGACGCTCCCTTCAACTCTGGAGGAGCTGCGCCCAGAGCACAACCCCATTCTGCCTTTTGAGGTCTGTTGCCATTCTCTTTCTTTTGTTGTTACTTTTGGAGCTCGGTTTATCCTGGCTCCTGTGGCTGCTGGCCATGGCTCTGTCAGTCACACACGTATATGAGCCTTTTTGGGATGCTTTCTTT
>PITA01035725.1:0-10228 GCA_004023965.1 Spilogale gracilis | reverse complement strand
CACTCTGGAAAATAGTATGGAGGTTCCTCAAAAAGTTGAAAATAGAGCTACCCTACAACCCAGCAACTGCACTACTGGATATTTACCTTAAAGATATAAATGTAGTGATCCAAAGGGGCACGTGCACCCCAATGTTTATAGCAGCAGTGTCCACAATAGCCAAACTATGGAAAGAACCAAACTATGGAAAGAGCCCAGATGTCCAACAACAGATGAATGGACAAAGAAGATGTGATATCACTCACACACACACACACACACACACACACACACACAGGAATATTATGCAGCCATTAAAAAAAACCAAAATCTCTGCCATTCGTAATGATGTGGATGGAACTAGAGGGTATCATGCTAAGCAAAATAAGTCAATCAGAGAAAGACAATTATCATATAATTTTACTGATATGAGGAATTTGAGAAACAAGACAGAGGATCATAGGGGAAGGGAGGGAAAAATGAAACAAGAAGAAACCAGAGAGGGAGACAAACCATAAGAGACTCTTAATCTCTGGAAACAAACTGATGGTTGGTGGAGGGGAGGGGGTGGGAGGGATGGGTGGCTGGGGGATGGACAGTGAGGAGGCTATATGCCATAGAGAGTGCTGTAAATTGTGTAAGACTTATGAATCACAGACCTGTACCCCTTAAACAAATCATACATTAATGTTAATTTAAAAATAAATAAAAATAAATAAACCTCACTGAAAATAGAGAAATAAACAATTTACATTACAAATAATTGAGAAACACATGAAATAGTCAACAAGTTGTATTAAGACAAAATAACCAAACTGCCAATACAGTGCTACTTTATAACATGTTCCAAAATAAAATTCAGTTTGAGTGAAATTTAAGTGTTTAAAAATGAGGGAGACAGGGGGACCTGGGTTGCTCAGTCAGTTGGGCATGAGTCCTGGGATGGCATCCCATGTCGGGCTCTCCAGCAGAGAGTCTGCTTCTCCCTCTCCCTCTGTTGCTCCCCCTGCTTGTGCTTTCTTTCATCTTTTTCTCCTGCTGCCAAATAAATAAATTAAATTAAATCTTAAAAAAAAACAATGAGGAAGAAAGAGGGGTGCCTGGGTGGCTCAGTCAGTTAAGCATCCCACTCTTGATTTCAGCTCAGGTCTTGATCTTAGGGTGATGAGATCAAGGCCCAAGTCAGGTTCTGCACTGGGCATGGAGTCTGCTTAAGACTCTCTCTTCCTCTCCCTTCTCTCCACCATCAGCGCTCACGCAAACACACACGTGCTCTCTAAAAAAAGAAAAATATGTGTGTGTCTGTGTGTGTCTGTGTGTGCATGTGTATGTGTGTGCATGTGTGACAGAGAGACAGACAGACAGAGAAAGAGACAGAGGGAGAGAGAAGGGAAATGATGCCCAGAATGGCTGAATGAGAAATTTGACAAATATTATCCCCTAGACAAAAATAACAATAAACCTGGACAAAATTATCAAAACTGACTATTTAAGGATCAGGATATTGACCAAAGACATACAAAAAATTGAGCAGTGTTTATTCAAGAAAATCTACTGAATCTTGTTCAGAACAAAAGAAGCGTGTTGTGGTTTAACCTAGAGTTCCCACCATCCCACACCCACTCCCAAACCCTTGGTATGAAAGTCCTACCAGGGAAGCACGAGCTGTGAAGACTGGCAGCTCCACTTCGCCAGAGGGAGCTACATTTTTTTGGAGCAGAGCAAGAAGAATTCCATGCCCAGAGGCACTTTCAGAAACAATAATGATTCCAAGCCCACAAAAAAATTTAGGAAGGCCAGTATCATAACTAGCCTGAATCTGCAATACTAGTTAGGGCAAGCTACAACTCATGAAACCAACCAGAAATTCAACAGGGAGAATTAGAAATGAGACAACCAAAGTGGGCCTTGAGAAGAATCTACTTTTTCCTGCTATGTGCATGCACAGGACTTTAAACAAGCAAGAAAGAAATGAGAAGGCCCTAGAGAACTACTCATCCCTCGAATGTGAGGCTTGCAAATGCAGAAAGCAAAAGCCGGGGCTGACATGTAAACTGTCTGAACTTTGAGTGCATCCCCCACCAAGTCTCGTGAGAACCACAAACAAAGGATGGGGCCCTCACTGATTCAGTTTAAACACAAACTCTGAGAATCACAGCTGAACATTAAGATACGCTGACCCCAGGGCAACTACAAGAAAGTCAGACTCAAAAATAAAAACAAGAAAGGAAGAACTAGCAGAGACATCAGCATCCACACACTGTGGAAGAAACAAACTCCAAGGAATAAGTCCAGAGAAGTCACTACACAAACAACAACAACAAAAAAAAAAACCTTTGGGGGCAAAGGAATCAGAATGCCAAAAATATTATCAAAAATGTCCAGGATTCAACAAAGAATTATAACATGAGCAAAAAAAAAAAAAAAGTGTGACCCATACATGGGAGATGGAGGGGCAGCAGTTACAATAAAAAATGTCTTATGGAAAGCCTAGATTTCAGACTTAGGCAACAGAAACTTCAAAGCATGTATTACAAATATGTTCAAAAAACTAAAAAAAACTAGTTATAGAGGTATGATGATAATGACTCATCAGAAAGAAAATATCAACAGAGAGGAATGCCTGGGTTGCTCAGTTAGTTGAATGTCTGACTCCTGATTTCAGCTCAGGTTATGATCTCAAGTTCACGGGAATGAGACCCACATTGGGCTCCATGCTAAGCAAGGAGCCTGCTTGCTTTTCTCTCTTTCTCTCTCTCTCCCTCTCTCTCACTCACTCTTCCTCCCTCTCTTCCTCTACCCCTCACCCCACTCTCTCTCTAAAAATAAAATTAAGGGGCACCTGGGTGGCTCAGTTAAACACCTGCTTTCAGCTCAGGTCATGATCCCAGAGTCCTGGGATCAAGCCCTGTGTCAGGGCTCCCTGCTCAGCAGGGAGTCTGCTTCTCCCTCTCCTTCTGCCTCTGCTCCTGCTCTCACTCCTGCTCTCTTTTCCTGCTCTCGTGTGCACTCTCTCCCTCAAATAAAGAAAATCTTTATTAAAGAATAAAACAAAGAAAATTTTAAAAAGAAAATAAAATACAAAAAAACAAATTATTTTTTTAAAAAAGCAAATCCAGGGCACTTGTGTGGCTCAGTCATTAAACACCTGCCTTCGGCTCAGGTCATGATCCCAAAGTTCTGGGATTGAACCCCACATCAGGCTCCCTGCTCAGCAGGAGGCCTGCTTCTCCTTCTCTCACTCCCCTTGCTTGTGTTCCCTCTCTAGTTGTGTTTCTCTCTGTCAAATAAATAAATAAAATCTTTGAAAAAAAAAAAAGCAAATTCCAAGTTGAAAGACAGAACTAAAATGAAAAATTCAATAGAAGGGTTTAACAGCAGATCTGAGTTGGCATAAAAAGAATAAATAAACCTGAAATTAAATATGATCAAACAAGATGATCCAACATATATAAAGGATGAAAAGAAATATGCAGTAAAATTACTTTTTAAAAAATCCAACTTAAAAACTTGAGCTAGAAAGCCCAGCTCTATTTTTCAATGTTTAACTACCAACTTCTTTTAAGCCTTACCTCCCTTTTCCTCTATGATCCATCTGTAGAACTTGATAAGACAATCCAAGTGCCCCCCCCAACCATTGCTCCCAGTGGGAAATTTGAACTTCATAAATCCCCAGTCTGCACATAGGAACTTCTCTCCAGTCCCCTAACCACTATAAAGAACCAACCCACTCCTTCTGCCTCACTCAAGTCAGGCCAGACATGTCTGTACCCACTCTACTCTACCAAGAAGTCTCTTAGGTAAGTAGTAAGTTCTCAAATTCTCCTGTTATATAGGGTGCAATCAATATACATTCTACTAATTGGGAAGGGGTCCATTCCACCTCCACAGGGTGACCACAGAACAGGGGTGAAAGAGGGTACTTCTCTCCTAACCATACAGAAAAGGATTACAAGGGAATACAATCAACAACTTTAGGCCAAAGAGATAACTGAGATGAAATGGACAAATTCCTAAAAAGACACAAATTACTAAAGCTGACTTAAAAAAAATAGAAAATTGACACAAAACAAGAAATAGAATTAGCAATTTTAAATCTTCTAATAAGGAATGCTAAGGTAAATTCTACTAAACACTGAAAGAAAAAATAATAGTAACCCTTCACAAACTCTTCCAGAAAGCAGAGAAAATATTTCCCAACTCATCCATGAGGACAGTATTTCCCAATACCAAAGGCAAAAAAGGACATAAGAAAAAAAAGTACTGTTTTTTAACATATAAAATAGTTTGATTTTTAAATTTCTTCAGTTTTAGTAATTTGCATCTTTCTAGAAATTTGTCAATTTCATCTAAAGTTTCCATTTTTGAGGGGGCAGAATGTTGCTCAATATATCCTTGTGGTTTTCTTAGTACCTATATAGTAGTGCTGTCCCTCCTGAAATTATGGAAATTTTCAGTATCTGTGCTGTCCAGTACGGTAGCCATAAGTCACATGTGTCTTTTGAGCACTTTAGAGAGTTCCTGTCAGGTCTGAAACATCTGAATTTCATCTTTATTCTTGTAGGACACTTCTCCGGGTTTTAGAATTCTAGACTGTCAGCTATTTTCTCTCAGTAATTTGAAGATATTCCATTGTCTTCTGGCTTTCAGTATTTCTGTTGAGAAGCAGTCATTAATCTAATTTTTTATTCTTTGAAAGTATACTATTTCCTCTCCCCATCTATAGCAGCTTTTGAAATTTTTTTCATCTTTGGTTTTCTACCAATTTACAACAATATAGTAAGGTATGTATTTTTTTAATCCTGCTTGGTGTAAGCAATAATACTATTATTTGATAGCTTTCATCGGTTATGAAGTCTTCAGCCAATCTTGTCCCATTAACCCTTCTGCCCTATTCTCTCTCAATGCTTTGTGTGGAACTTCAGATACACACTTTTGACCTTTCAGTGTCTCTCTGTCTTCCTCAATCTCTTCAGTAATTCTTCCACTTCCCTAATTCTCTATCAGCTCTAACCTTCCATCAAACCCTACCCATTAAGTTCCTAATTTCAGTTTTTATGCTTTCAAGTCTAGATTTTCCATTTTTTTCTTTTAAAAGTTTCTAGTTCTCAGGGTGCCTGGGTGGCTCAGTGGGTTAAAGCCTCTGCCTTTGGCTCAGGTCATGATCTCAGGGTCCTGGGATCGAGGCCCAAATCAGCTCTCTGCTCAGCAGGGAATCTGCTTCCTCCTCTCTCTCTCTCTGCCTACTTGTGATCTCTCTGTGTGTCAAATAAATAAGTTTCTAGTTCTCTGCTAAAAATGGTAAATTTTGTGCTTTGTCTCTATGAACAAGGTAAGCATAGCTGTATTAAAGTCGCTCCTGAAAACTCCAACAGAGGCCCAAATGGATCTAATACTATCTTCTGTTGCCTGTATTTGATTTTGTTCATGTTGTTTGATCATTTGTGCCTGATTTTTTTTATTACAGACTAGACAATATATTTCCAAGATTTCTATAGTGATAATTTGAAGCCTAGTATAATGCTACCATCTTCCACACAGGATTTTCATTTGCTTCTGCCAAGCACCTGAAACAAACACAGTAAATTACTTGAAGTTGCTTTCAGTGTAAATGTATTCAAGACAGAGATGTAGTTTCTGTGAAGATCTATCTACATCCACTTCAACTTTACCTGTAGACTGTAGCCCTTCGGGATCCCAACATTAGTTCACCAGGACTACACACTGCCCACATTAGCACAGCATAAATTCCAACCTCTATTTCCTTAGCCCTAAGATAATATCAGACACACTGCTCAGTTTTTCAGCTTCTCAGTTTTAGCTGATCCTTCTAAAAACTAGTAAGCATCCATAGGAGACAATGCTAAATACTAGCCTTATCTCCCTAAACCTTTATTCTTCCTAGATATTCAGTCTCTTATTACCTCTCAAATATCTCCGACAGATTTTTTTGATAATGGGCATAAAACAGTTTTTCTAACTATTGTCAGAAGGAAGACTATTTTCCAACTATCTTCTATGCCATAATTGGAAGTGTCAATCTCACTCTGAACTCTCTCATTTTCAGTCAAAACCTTAAATTCCCAACTCCCTACTACAGACTCACTCTTCTCTCAGACAAAAATTCTCCATAATTACATTTATCCTCTCCTCCTTTCCTATAATATGTAGGCTAACTGAATTTAAATTTAATTTTTTTTTTTTTTAAGTAAGAAAGGTCCCTACAGAGGTGCCTGGGTGGCTCAGTTGGTTAGGCATCTGACTCTTGGTTTTGGCTCAGGTCATGACCTCAATCAGGATTGTGGGATCAAGCTCTGCATCAGGCTCCTTGCTCAGCAGAGTCTGCTTGAGATTCCCTCTCTTATCCTCTCCCTCTGCCCCTCCCCTGTTCATGCACATTCTCTAAGATAAATAAATCAATCTTGGAAGGAAGGAAGGAAGGAAGGAAGGAAGGAAGGAAGGAAGGAAGGAAGGAAGGAAGGAGCGACCCTCCCTATAAATTTACAACCTAATCTCAATTTGTGTTCTTCACCTTTTTTATATGCCTACTCAAGAACTTTACCACTCATTAGTCTCTCCACAGCTGCCTCCCCAAAAGCATACAATGAAACTACTGACCTACCCCTGTTCTCCTCCTGTTCAATTCAAGATACTAGCTACCATTCCATTTCCATCACTTCCATCTCTGCCAAAGTTTAAAAATGTGGTCCAGACGCATAACTCTATTTCCCCATGACATAGTCTTTAATCCTCCTTGGAATATAATTTTTGTCCTCATCTCTACAATGAAATAGAACTTTCCACATTCCTAAAAAGGAAAATCCTGATTACTAAAACAATAGCATACTCTCAGTTAACTCTTCCTAGACCCTCTAGAACAGGATGCTGCTGACCATGCCCGTGGACTACAAAGTCTTCTCCCTTGAGCCTTCAGGACACCACAGTCTCCTGGCTCCTCCAACTTTCTCTGCAATTCTCAAATTTTCTTGCTGACCCCTCTTCTTTCACTTAGCTCTTAAGTTTCTGCCATTTGCAAGATCCTATTATTTTTTTAAAGATTTATTTAATTATTTGAGAGAGAGAAAGAGAGAATGAGTGGGAGGAAGAGGGAAAAACAATCTGAAGCAGACTCCATGCTGAGTACGAAGCCTGACACAGGGCTTGATCCCATGACAGTGAGATCATGACCTGAACTAAAACCAAGAGTCAGAGGCTTAACCAAGTGAGGCACCCAGGCCCTCCAAGATCCTATTCTTAAGTCTCATCTCACTTATCTGTTAAAGAATTTTAAATGTACACCTCCAGCCATGCTCTCTGAAGCTCTTCTTTAACTTTCCAACTTCCTGCTCATTAATATTGGCAAGCACTTTGAATGTTAACATGTTTCTAATTCAAGTTATTATTCTACTCAAACTAGATTTTCTGTCTGCATACTTACTGCATCTGGACTAAGGACATCATTGTCATCCCTGGACAGCAAACAGTAGTCATCTAATCTCTTTCTCTCCATTAATAATGCTCTATTACCAAATTCCATCACTTCTACCTTCAAAATGTATCCTAAATTCTCTTCTTTCCAACTTGGTCAGCACTGTCTGAAATCAGGTTGTTACAATAGAATAGCCTAAAGATTACAACAGTTTCTTAACAGGTCTCTCAACCACTAATGCCTTCTTTTCAACCCATATTTCATACACGAAATCAAGGGCTTTTTCAAAATCGTTCAGGTTCCTTCAACTCTGTAATCTAACCTACTGGAATGGTTAATTTTGTAAGTCAACATGACTAGATCACAGGATCTCCAGATATTTAGCTAAACATTAGTTCAGGGTGAGTCTGTGAGGGTTTCTGGATGAAATTAGCATTCAGTAAAGCAGTCCACTCTCCTCAATGTGGGTACGTATCACCCAATCTGTTGAGGGCATAAAAAGGCCAAAAAAAGATGAATTTGGCCCCTCCAGTCTGATCACTTGAGCTGGCACATAGATCTCCTGTTCTCAGCATTCTCAGTTCTCAGACCCTCAGACTGGACTGAAAGCTACATCATTGGCTCCTCTGATTCTTAGACCTTCACATTCAGAATGAATTACATTACCTCCTTTCCAGGATCTTCAGCTGCAGACAGCAGACTGTGGAACTTCTCAGCTTCCATTAATGCATGAGCCAATCTGTATAATAAATATCTTCCTGTATCAATATCCTATTTGTTTTGTTTCTCTGGAGAACTCTAACATGCCCATCTTTCAGGTCTCATCTCTTACTAAAGGTTTTTTCAATATCACACTAGGTGAATTCCTAATGAAAACAATAAGCTGGGAAAGCCCAAGCCTGGCATCAAAGCCTGAAAAATGACTTAAAAACAAATTGAGTTAACAACTATAAACTCTGGAGGAGAAAAAAGAAAAGAAAGAAATCAAGATTCTAAAGAATAAACAAAAGAAAGAGACTGGGAGGAGATATCTCGAGATACGACTGGCACCGAAATGAGTTTCATGTGTCTGGTTTTTGGCTTTTTGGTGTGGGAGGGAGTTTAGGAGAGGGGCACAGCTTCACCCTAGGGATGGGCCACGGTCACAGGAGTGGGCAGTACAGGCCGTTGAATCTTCAAGAGAAATCCTACAGACTGGGCAGGAGGCAGGCAAAAGAGCCTGGACAACCACAACTGGTTGCTGAGGGCAATCTAGAAAAGGAGAGCTGAAGAAGGGATTTTCCTAATTCTTATCAACACTGTACAAGTCTCAGGCTGACCTCTTAACGCTGTACATATGTAGGACAGACCCAACAGAACATCATAAAGGCTTAAAAAATTGAACTAAAATATGAACCTACAGGAGGTAAGACTTACAATCTGAGCCTAATGGAGTCTGAGGCTAACTCCAATAAAATCTAAAAAAAAAAAAAATCAACATTCTTCAGTGGAATTTAACAGAATTCAGAGTCTACACAAAATATGATTAACTATATATATCCAAGATACAACCCAAAATTATTTGACCTACAGAAAACCCAGAAAATTTGACCCATTCTAAAGTGAAAAAAGTAAGATATAGCAACCGTAAAATGAGTCAGAAGTTAAAATGATTAGATAAGGACTTTAAACCACCTACGATAACCATGATCATTTAAGGAAAAGAAAAAACACTTAAATGACTGAAAAGATAGAAAATCTCAACAGAGAAAAATTTCCTTTAAAAATGGAAACCTTAAAATGGAAAAATATAATATCTGAAATAAAAATTCTGTGGATGAGCTCAATAGCAAACAGATATAAGAGTAAAGAGTTAGTGAGCTTAAACGTTATCAATAAAAACTATATACTCTGAAAAGAAGGGGGAAAAAGATTGAACAAAAAGATGTCCTTATATAGCTACATATAGAAGAATGAAACTAGACCATTCTCTTACACAACACACAAAGGCAAACTCAAAATGGATGAAAGACCTCAACGTGAGGCAGGAATCCATCAAAATCCTGGAAAAGAACATAGGCAGTAACCTCTTTGACATCGGCCACAGCAACTTCTTTCAAGACACGTCTCCAAAAGCAAAGGAGACAAAAGCGAAAATGAACTTTTGGGACTTCATCAAAATAAAAAGCTTCTGCACAGCAAAGGAAACAGTCAACAAAACAAGAGGCAACCCACGGAATGGGAGAGGATATTTGCAAATGACACTACAGACAAAGGGCTGATACCCAAAATCTATAAAGAACTACTGAAACTCGACATCCAAAAAGAAGATGAACACATCAAAAATGGGCAAGAGACATGAAGAGGCACTTCTCCACAGAAGATACACAAATGGCTAACAGACACATGAAAAAATGTTCAGCGTCACTAGCTATCAGGGAAATTCAAATCAAAACCACACTGAGATACCACCTTACACCAGCCAGAATGGCCAAAATTAACAAGTCAGGAAACAACAAGTGTTGGAGAGGCTGCGGAGAAAGGGGAACTCTCTTACACTGTTGGTGGGAATGTAAGCTGGTGCAGCCACTTTGGAAAACAGTGTGGAGATTCCTTAAAAAATTAAAAATAGAGCTGCCCTATGACCCTGCAATTGCACTACTGGGCATTTACCCCAAAGATACAGTTGTAGTGAAAAGAAGGGCCATATGTACCCCAATGTTCATAGCAGCAGTGGCCACAATCGCCAAACTGTGGAAAGAGCCAAGGTGCCCTTCAACAGATGAATGGATAAAGAAGATGTGGTCCATATATACAATGGAATACTATGCCTCCATCATA
>PITA01035724.1:0-10222 GCA_004023965.1 Spilogale gracilis | reverse complement strand
TATTTGACAGAGAGAGAAAGATCACAAGTAGGGAGAGAGGCAGGCCGAGAGAGAGGAAGAAGCAGGCTCCCTGCTGAGCAGAGAGCCGGATGCGGGCCTGGATCCTCATGACCTGAGCTGTAGGCAGAGGCTTTAACCCACTGAACCACCCAGGCGCCCTTTGCTATCTTGCACTGACCGTGGAAAGGCCTCTGATGGAAGTTTCCAGCCCACATTCTCCTATCCCCTTCCACCCTCCTCTGCCATCTACTTCCAGGTGTGAGGATCTCCCATACAGATGAAGGGGAAGAGAAAGCTCTGGAACCACGGAAAGGAAACCTGACAAGATCTGGGCAGAACCAGGGGTCTGCGTGTGCGCATCTGAGAAGGCAAGGTAGGGGGAGGAGGGGGGTGGGGTCTGGTTTCCCAGTGCCCAGTTGAGGGGAGCGGCCAGGGTTCCAGGGTGAATACCTCACCCAAATTCCACCAGGAAGGTCTTTAGTCAGACAGTGGAGCAAGGAGAGTGATGAGCAGCCCTCGCAAGGGCTGACCCCTCATGGGGTAAGGAGGTGCCTGGCATTCCCGACCTCTTGGCATTCGGGAGGCAGGCGAAGTGAGAAGCACTTTCTGCAAAGCCCTTGGTGAGCATGGAAGGACGAGGTTTGGGTTGGGAAGGCCCCTCCATGGCGTGTCCAGCATCCACAGGTGTCTCCAGCATTAGCTCCCAGCAAGGCCTGGCTCTCCCTAGACCTCACGTCAGTCCTATATGTCACCTTCTCCAGCCAGCCTTCCCAGCCTCCCACATCCACAAGGTCCCCTCCGCCCTGTGATTCCTTATCTCTGCCCCAGTTGCCTCTTTTGCATTCCTTCATTCCACAAATATTTATCCATCGCCTGCAACGTGCCAGGCCCTGTGGTGGGAAGCTCCCGGTCAAGCAGACCAAGGCCAGAATGGGACCCTACTGTCGCTGGTCGGAGGCAGACCACAGCGAAGGATGGCACAACTTCCTCAGTGGGGTGTTGCTGCTGGAAGGCAGCCTGGCCTGATCCAGGAATGGGACAGATTTCCACAGGAGACAACGCTGTGGTCTTGAGGGTCCCGAAGGACAGCTAGCTCTTTACAGGAAGCTGAGGGAGGGGGAGGGGACCCCAGGACCTCAGGCCCTGGGATGTCCTGAGCAGGGGCCCAGCTCCTGAACTAGAAGCTAAGGTGGGGTCAGGAGCTCAGCTACCCCACCCACAAGCACTCCTCATCTTATCTTCGCAAGGCCTGGTCGGGTCACAGACAGTGGGTGTTTGGTAAATAAGAGATTCTTCTGGAGCTGCAGGGTGGTGGAGGAGCTTGTCCTTCGCGCCAGCACCAACCACCCTCCAAGTGCTTCTGCGACGCCCGGTCTGGCTGGGGGGGGGGGTGGCAAGGCCAAGCGGCAAAGCCTGGTCCTCGCACAGAGCTTACCATGGGAGGGCTAGGGAACAATCCCGAACAACCATGAGCCATCCTAAGACAGGGTAGGTATTACTAAGAAGGAAAGGGAAGGGATGGGAATTGGGAAGGGCTGTGGGGTCTCAGAGGTGATCCCCACTGCCCGCTGGAGGGAATCCCAGGCACACGGAGGTTTGAGCCTTGCCCTTCAGGGCCGGGTCAGTCTCACACCTGGTGCCAAACCACGTGTTTTAACGGAACCATCACTTACCTTGCCCGATTGAGTCACCTTTTAATATGGCCAGTGGCTCAGCGGAAAAGTGGCCCAAAACCCACAGGCTGGTTCGAGGCCCGGTGGAGTGAGGATTTAGATCCCGCAGGGTCTCCGGGACTTGCAGACGCCCGCACGTGTGGGCTGGAGTATAAAGGCAAGAAGGAGAGGTGTGCTGTCCAGGAAGGCAGTCGCACTTCATTTAGTTTCCAAAACGCTGCAACGAATTTAATGACATACCCCAATGGTGCAGAGAGGGCCCAGGTCCTATCAAGGTCACCTGCAATGGATGGTCGAACTCATACTTATTAAAGCATAGAAACTTCCTAGCTTCTCCCCAGAAGTAATCACAATTAAGAAGTTTGGTGGGAGGGAGTAGGGGTGGCTCAGAGGGTTAAGCCTCTGCCTTCAGCTCAGGGTCCTGGGATCAAGCCCCACATCCGGCTCTCTGCTCAGCAGTCTGCTTCCCCCTCTCTCTCTGCCTGCCTCTCTGCCTACCTGTGATCTGTGTGTGTGTGTGTGTGTGTGTGTGTGTGTGTGTGTGTGTGTGAAATAAATAAATAAAATCTTTTAAAAAAAAGAAGTTTGGTGAGTAAAAAATGAATAAAGAAATAAAACTAAATTTAAAAGTTTGGTGAGTGTCCTTTGAGTCCCGCATATATACCTAGGTCCGCGTTTTCCCACCCCAGTTTTCTAAAGGTCTCATTCTTTGCTATCTCGCAAGAGAGCACAGACGATATTGTTGGCTACTCGGTGGCACTGTTAGCCGCGCATCCGCCCCTGGATCTCTCCGTATCTGATGGCGGAGGCGGCGGGATGCTGAGCGGCTTCCCCCATGCTCATTGGCCACTTGCATCTCTTCTTGTGTGAGCCGCCTGCTTGCGCCCTCTGCTCACAGTTCCACCGCACTCACCTCTTACCTGCTTCAAGCAGAGTCTCAGCACCTGTTGAACCCACATGCCACTGGGAGATGGGCGTTCGTGTGTGAAGTTTGAGGAGGACACTCACGGGACAGGTTTCCAATGGATAGACTCCAGCCGACGGCCCCCAACGCATTTATTTTAAGATCCCTCCCATTTGAAGCGCTGCCTTTATCGTTTCTCAGGCTCCCTGGCTGGTGTGGGTCTGCTGCTGTATTCTGCCGGACCCGCCGTGTTGGTTAAACAGTGAGTTCCTGGGTACCAGGATGGAGCGGGAGGGCTCTGAGCCTTCCTGGCACACCTGTCTCTCGGCCTTCCTCCTGCACAAGGGCTTCAGAGTCTGTTTTGTTCTTCTCCAGCTCCCAGCCCTACCCAACTCCCCGCCCCCATTCACCCAAAAAAAAAAAAAAAACCCTGTTTTAATTTTGAGTGGAATTGCTGTGAATGCATAGACTCATTTTGAGACACCTGGGATCGTTATACTGATGAGGCTTAGGTTAGGTCACTTTTTGTCTAGAAGAGAAAGAAAAAAAAAAAAACAGCTTCTTAACGCAGAGCCCTCAGGTTAAAAACGAAAAAATCCAGGCGGGTGACCTGGAGGATGGCCACAAGGGCATAGAGTCCTCAAAGACTCACCAGCAGCTTGGGCTCCAGAATTCTGACGCAGCTCGGGGGCAGGGGCGTGGCCAGCCCCTAAGGGAAGCACCCAGTCCGGGGTCAGTTGCTCCTTCTATCTTCCCTCAGTATCAGACCCTTCCTCTTAACGAACTAGTCCTATGAGTAGAATCAAGCAGATTTTTAAAAAACTAATTTACATACTGATCACTATTAGGTATTTCATTGTTCAAAATGTTTTAGTAGACTTTCATTTAACAAACATTTATTCTATTCTTCACATCCTAACTGGGGAGAAAAGCCATGAGCAAATAAATCGGCCACATCCTAGGTCCAATATCTGGAGATAAGGTCTGCAGGACAGGTGAAGCAAGAAGAGAGGTGGGGGTGCTGGGGTGGTGGGGTCAAGGCGGGCTCAAGGCCTTCCCAGCTGGGAAGTTGAAATCGGTGCTCAAAGGGCAGTCTCTCCCCACCTGATGTATGAGGGGTCACAACTTGAATTCATGTACCCTTCTGTGAATTTACTGTTCATCTCTTCCACTAGAGTGAGAGTGTCTAAATGGCCGGGACCTGGTCTGTTCCCTGGAGCCTGGTTGATGCCGCGTGGGGGTTGGGGGGGGAGTCTCTCTGTTGGAAAGACTGGAAGGAGAAGCAAGATTTACATCTTAAGGAAAAAATGGATTAATCCCGAGTGGACTGGCTACTGCATTGTATTCAATGTAGATAGATAACCTCACACTTTACTCACCTGTGATTTTTTTAAAGATTTTATTTATTTGTTTGAAAGACAAAGAGGCTGAGAGAGAGAGAAAGAGCAGGAGCAGGGCAGAGGGAGAGGACTAAGCAGACTCCTAGCTGTGTAGGGAGCCCCACATGGGGTTCGATCCCAGTACCCAGGATCATGACCTGAGCCAAAGGCAGACGCTTAACCGACTAGCCACCCCGGCGCCCCACCCGTGGTTTTTGTTAAACTGCCACTGTGGTTTCAGTGGGTCTGGGGCAGGAAATTTGCACCTGCTAACCAGCTCCCAGACGACATGCTTGCCTTAATCCTCCCATCTCACCTGCCATTAAAGCAACTCATGGTGTATTTCAAAGTTTGTCCTGTTTTCCTCAGAAGATTGAAAACAGCACTCAATAGAAAGGGCTCTGATATTCAGATGATAAGCAATGATTACGTTCCGTTGGGGGCGGCAATCCTGTGGGGGTTTTAGAGTAACGAACAAGCAAGCAAACAAAAAGTATGTGTGAGAGATACACATTAAAGTATTTCTAGATGAAATGATATGAAGTCCGGTGTTTGTTTTAAAATGTTGGGGCCAGAGGTCAAGAGATGGTTGAAGCCCAGAGAGGCAGGGAACAGTGGTGGAAACAGCGGAGGGTCCAGGGTGAAGGGTAGGTTGCTGGACAATACTGTCTCTCCTTCAGGATGTGTTTGAAATGTTCTATAACAATAATAATAACAAATAAAATGGCAGTAAGACATGAGCCCGATTTTGCAAAGCGGCAAAGCTGTTAGGCAGAGCTGAAGCGGGGGCAAGCACACCGTAGCTGCTAGCCTTATTCCATCTGATGTATATTAATAATGAGTGACATTATTATTATTTTAAAAACCGCCCTCCACAGTTGTGCCTAAGCACCATGCTCAGGGAGAAGATTCAGAAAGAGGTGTTCGCTTTGTGGGCTTGCTCCGTTCTCTCCTCTCCTCTCCTCTCCTCTCCTCTCCTCTTCTCTCCCTCTTTTTGTGTGTGATGTGGTTTAATTCCCTTCTCCTCCTGTTGGTTTTCTGTTTTAATGTGTTTTTTTTTTAATGACCCAGGAAAGCAGAAATATACTTTAGCTATAAAATATTCTTTTTTTTTTTAAAGATTTTATTTATTTATTTGACAGAGAGAAACACAGTTAGAGAGGGAACACAAGCAGAGGGACTGAGAGAGGGAGAAGCAGGCTTCCCGCAGAGCAGGAATCCCGATGTGGGGCTCGATCCCGGATCTCCAGGATCATGACGTGAGCCGAAAGCAGCGGCTTAACCAACTGAGCCACCCAGGCGCCCCTAAAATATTCTTGATATATATTCAAAGGTACACCTGCAGAATACAGCAATGTCTTTCCTTCTCCCTAGCATTTTCCCAGAAGCACCCAGTATTCCTGAAGTTAACCAGTTGCTTCTTTCAGACTCTTTCCTCTTCAGGGCCCTCCCTGTGATGATGCCCAGAGTTCCCTAGTTTCTCCCCAGAGGCAACCACGATTTAGAAGAGGCATAGATGCTTGGAGTCCTTTTTCTATGTATTCAAGCTATCTCTGTAAACCGCTTTTATACATATCTTATTCTTTGCTATTACACACAAATCTACCACCTAGTGATATTTTTGGCTGTCCTTCAGCATTATTGTCTATAACCATATCTCACTCTTAGATATCTGCAGAATAAACCACTTTACAGAATTTAATCAACAAATAACAATAATTTTCTTCTGGGGGTAAAGGAGCCCAGGACGATGACTAAGAAAGACTTCAAAGTTTTGTTATTCTAGGAACTGGGAAGATATTCCTGAAGAATCTAGAACTTTTATCTTATCAGGTGGAGGTGAATCTACGAGACAGTCTCCACCCCGTAAGTGTGGTGATTAAAGGGAAGCCCAGCTAGGAGACCCAACAACAAAACAAGCCACAGGGACCATGTCTACAAGAGCCCAGTGTGTGAGCACGATTTCTCCCCACTTCCCAGGGCTAGATGACCAGGAAAGGTGACTTGTTATCAAAGTTTAGCCAAAATGATGAATGCTCTGTTACTCACTGTCTTCATGTTATTCATACAAACAAGATTGCTACATTGAAGCAGATGGGAAAACAGGCTTGTCTGTTACTGAAATGCATACTACAAAGCTGCAGTTTTGGACACCCTTAAAAGATGCTACTGTGCTAGCCATTTGGAGACTCGGTGCCTGCCAGGAGCTAGAAGGCCTCTCAAATGTCATTATTAGCCTGCCTCAAGCCTTTCCTAGGCACCTGGCAGTAGGGTAAGTGTTGCCCTGTGAATCCAAAACAATCCATTGACTATCTATTAGGTACCGCCCATGATTACAGGTATTGGGCATAGAGCAGTGAACAAAAAGGAAATCGTATCTGCTCCATGGGGCTTCTGGTCTGTAGGGAGAGACAGCCTCGATCACATATCCAGAGCTGCAGAGGGTCAGGTATGATGGAGGAAGGAAGATGCTCCAGGCCAAAGACACAGCATGTGGAGAACGCCAACTACGGGCTAGCAGGACGACTTTGGATGAGACAATTAACTGTTCAGAACTTCTTTTTTTTTTTTTTTTGTCATCTGCAAAGTAACGGGGGTTACTTTGGTAAAGGTGCACCCTTTCAGCACGTTAATGGGGACCTCCATCAGAGAAGCTTGGTGAAGAACTGTACCCCACCCCGCTCACTGCTCTTCAAAGGTCTGGGCACTGCTGTCTTTGAAATGCGGGCACCCCAGCTGGGCTCTCGTCCCTAATCCTGCTGTGAATCTGACCCAGAACTTCATCTCTAGGAGACAGAATTTGGGGTAGTGGGGAATGATATTCTCTGTGTCGTTCAAATATCCTTTACCATAAATGTGTTCTTGAGATAATAGTACCAACTTCACTTTTGGCATGAGGGCAACGAAAAAACTTAGTAGTCCCTAAAAAAAGGGGTAGGGCGTGCTGGGGTGACTCAGTCACCTAAATGTCGGCCTTCGGCTCAAGTTGTGATCCCAGGGTCCCGGGATCTGCTATGTTGGACTCCCTGCTCAGCGCGAGACCTGCTCCTCTCTCTGCCCATTCCCCATGTTCGTATTCCTCCTCTCATGCTCTCTCTCTGTCAAATAAATAAATAAAATCTTAAAAAAAAGATTTTATTTATTTATTTGACAGAGAGAGCACAAGTAGGCAGAGAGGCAGGCAGGGAGAGTGGAGGAAGCAGGCTCCCTGCCAAGCAGCAAGCCTGATGTGGACCTCGATCCCAGGATCCTGAGATCATGACCTGAGCCGAAGGCAGAGGCTTTAAGGCACTGAGCCACCCAGGTGCCCTAATAAATAAAATCTTTTTAAAAAATGTACCTAAATAAAGACATTTTATACCCTACCCACATATCTATGAGCGTTTGACAAACGGTAAAAGGTTTCACTCGGTATCAGTGGGAAAAGAATAGGTAATTTGCATGTGACTTTAACAAGAAGCATATTGCAGTGAAAACTTAACTCCTTATTCCAAAAAGGAATATGGTGATACCAAAGAATTGAAGGTATAAAGTGAGAAAGGAATAAACAAATTTAATAATGGATATAATGTTAACACCAAGACATGAAAAATAATGCTGACAAGATTTACTATATAAGCATTTCAAATATGAGATGTTTTAGTATTAAAAACTACCTGCGCCCCCCTCCCCCGCAGGAAAGAACACATGACAGCAAGCCAGTGGCCTCAGCAAATACAAGTGGGAGTATTGCCTTCTGTACATGTGCCTTTTCTTCGTCTTTCCCACGTAAGGTCCAGGGACTCCTGGGTACAAAGTTGGTCCAAATGCTGGCAAACTGGCCCCTTCTGTAGGCTGTGGTTGTCCTGGAGGTGGTCGGTGTCGGGACAGGTCGCTCTCCTCCAGGAAAGTGCAGACCCGCAGCTGGAGTCCGTAGTGGTTGACTGTTAGGTGCCCAGCCCTGGGCTATGCTTCCTGTGCCGTTGCCCTGAATTCTCGCCTCATCCCAGAGGCATGCTGGGGGTTCAGTTTACTTCCCATTTAACAGAGGCGGTAACTGAGGCCTAGAAACTCCATGGGTGTGCCTGGGCCTTGGTACCCACAGTAGGAGGAAGAACACAGAACAAAACAGATGCTTCCTGCAGTGGGGTGGGTTCCCCAAGCGGGCCTTTGAAAATGCAGGAGCCCCTCGGCTGCCCCCCATGGGAACAACAGTGGGCAGCGGCCGGGAGAGAGCTGAAGCTCAGCCCCTGCCTCCAGACAGGTCATTCCCCTCTCCTGCTGGGATGGAGCCCTGTTCCCCTAGATGGCTATCTTCCTAGAATCTGGAGCAGGGGTTCTCAAAGCAGGGTTCCCCCATAGGCAGCATCCACATCAACTGAGAACACGTGAGAAATGCGGGCGACAGGGCCCTAGCCTGGAGCTCCTGAATCAGACATCGGCCAAGGGTCCCCTCACTCCCGGAGACCCTGACCAGCATCTGATCTGTCTGGGATGGAAGCTCTGCGGGCTTCCTCCCCTCAGCCCGGGGCCAGCGGTGTGCGACGGGCACAGCTTGGGCTCTCGGGGCTCTCTGAGCTCTCTTCCCTCCTGAGATGGAAGTGCCGAGTAGAGCTGCTGGTCCCTGCCGCAGATGTTTCCTGAGTGCCCACCAGCTGCCGGCGGCTGCGTACAGGCCCTTCTCCCGCACATCTGGAGGTCAGGGCCGTGGGGCACACCTGATGGGAAGAAGCCCATTCGGGAGCCCAGCTCGGACAGCAGGACCCTGCCCCTGGCTGAGTATTGCTTGGGTGTAGGGAGCAAGAGGTGGAGTCAGACCTGGATGAGGGCTTGAAGTTTCTGCCAGTCTGAACTATCTTTTTTTAAAAAAATATTTTATTTATTTATTTGAGAGAGAGAGAGAGAGACAAAGAGAGTGAGCAGGGAGGAGAGGGAGAAGCAGGCTCCCCGCTGAGCAAGGAGCCAGACATGGGGCTTGATCCCAGGACCTCCGGATCATGAGCTGAGCTGAAGGCAGACGCTTAACCAACAGCCACCCAGGCTCCCTGAAGAATTCTTGGTTAAAAAAAAAAATGTTTAGCTTGAATCTAAGTACATGGGCAAACTCCCCTTCTAGTTCACAGGAAATAGAGGGATGGAATGAAAGACACCGCCAGGAAACAATGTGGCACGTTGTGAGGGTCCCTGGCCAGGTGTGGGGGGCATGGGACGGAAGACCTTTCTACATCAGCAACTCGGGAGACATACCAGCCAATGAAATGCATGAATTCTGATTTGATGCTGGATGATGCGGGGGGAGTTGTCCAGGGCCAGATCATTTTCAAGGTACTTTCTAGAGGTTTTTATTTTTTTAGGATTTTATTTATTTATTTGAGAGAGAGAGAGAGAGAGAGAGCAAGCAGCGGGCAGTGGGAGAGGGAGAAGCAGATTCCCCACCGAGCAGTGAGCCCCATGTGGGGCTCAATCCCTGGACTCTGGATCATGAGCCGAGCTGAAGGCAGATGCCCAACCAGCTGAGCCACCCAGGCGCCCCTTCTAGAGTTTTGATGGAGATTGGAACATAGCTTTCTAAAGGAGGGCCCCAGGCATGGGGCTAGGCTGCACGGTCACCTGTTTGCAAATTAACTCCTAAAAAGATACTTGAAAATTTACAAAATCATAGGAAATGAAATCAGAAAGCAAAGGACCTAGAGGCTGCCTTTGGAGGAGGCTTCCTTTTTTTTTTTTGTTTAATTTTTAAGATTATTTATTTATTTATTTGACAGAGAGAAACACAGCCAGAGAGGAAACACAAGCAGGGGGAGTGAGAGAGGGAGAAGCAGGCTCCCCGCGAGCAGGGAGCCCGATGCAGGACTTGATCCCGGGTCTCCGGGATTATGACCTGAGCTGAAGGCAGTCGCCCAACCAACTGAGCCACCCAGGCACCCCAGTATCTTGGTTTTATGACTAAAAACCAATGATTTCACAAAAACTAAGATCGAACACACACACACACACACACACAAGGGCATGAAAGCCCATCGGAAACGGCCGAGCACAAGCCCTTCCCTCTGCACCAAGACGCCCAGACGCAGGCAAGCTCCCACTTTCGGGGGATGGCAGGGAGAGGCCCCTCTGTGCTCTTGGGTCTCCCCACTAGGCCCTGGCCCCCCTGAGTACAGAGACCATCTCCTCTTTCTTATTTCCATGAGGACCTACTTTGTGCCAGACCCTGTGCTAAAAGGGACCCGAGCTCGCCCTGCTGAGGCACAACGGGAGACTACGTTTTCAAGGTCTACACGCACTGT